>JANEYF010005738.1:0-45000 GCA_029963845.1 Rhamnusium bicolor | reverse complement strand
AGCATAAGAAAACTTTGATTTAGGAAACAAACAATATTTTAATTAATTTCGTTTTTATTATACAATGTGTCCACGGATTGGGTTCCAAAGAGGAGAACCTTCTTTATTTGTGGCTATATGGAAAAGTCATACTTTATAAAAAAGTTTACTTGTTCCCAAACTCCCAAGAACGTAGTAAAATCAAGTTTGCGTAACTATAATCAAATGCATGAAAATGCATTTTTTTCCTCTCAAACCACAAAATATTCTGTAGTTTTTTGTGAAAATAATATACATAACCTATTATAAATATTATTATTTTACATAACTTCCTTATTTCTTCATAAATTTTTCAGCCTATATCATTCGCCAAAATTCCATAGCATATCTAAAAAATAAATCTAATCCATGTTTTAGGCAAGTTGGCCAAATAACTTATTTACTAGAAAATTAAGGAGAAATAAACAATCTCAACAGTCTGTCAAGTAAGGCCCGTCGTTCACGGAGCTACTGGTTTGTGACTATTTGGAAACTAAAATCACTTGTCAGTTATTTCACTGCACATGTAATTCAATGCGAACTCGTACACGAGACTACTGCTCATCGACGGGTACGTTACTCATTTTTAAATAAATGTGTTTTACTGCAAAGTCTGATGGTTATCGCTATATATGTATTTGTTTTAGATGTTGATATTTATTATGGATATATATTTTTTGAAATGTGCCTTAAAAAAGTTCTATGTAATGTATTTTAATGTTAAATAAATGCTTTAAATTCGTCCCAAACCAGTAGCTCCGTGAACGAAGGGCCTAATTGTGAATGCTTAAAGAATTGTTTAAAAATGCTTACAGTACAACAAAAATTCGAATAAAAATGATTCTCTTTTTACAGATATTTTATTCAATTTTTGTAAATACCCTGTATACAAAAATTTGAAATCGACTGAATGTTTTTGGGCGTTTCGCAACCTACAGAATATTTACACATTGTATATATTTCTTACAATTTTACGTAGTTCATGAAATTGATAGCACAGCTTATATTGACTGATGGATGGTGTTATATAAAGTTGATTTACTTTCTATTATCCTAACTACAAATCCATAAAGTGTGTAAGAAGTTTTCGACTTATTTTTCGCTAAAAAAATCATGCTTTAACATTTGGCGTATTATTTTTAAAAACCCCGTATATTTAACGTCATTTAAACGCCTTTTTGACTCAAGATGGTGGTCTGTTCGTGATAGAAACTGGACGTCATTGGTACGTCATCCAAGTAGTGCCTTGCGATTGTCACATTTTGACATATTAGAGTATATTAGACGTCTTGTACGTACGTCATCTATTTTGGTTACGCCTAAAATACAACAAAAAAAATTACGTAAATATGTTGTGACCTTGTTACCTGGGAGTCTCAAAAATTGAATAAGAGTTTGTATTTGGCAAATTACAAACTACAGAAGTCAATATGTAATTCACCGCACCACCACCACCATTCCATTAATTAGATACTAACGAAATGCAAGAAAATATTTTTGCGACAATGAACTTAAAAGCTGACCATGATTTTTTCGATCCATTCCATGTTCAAAAGAAATCTACTAATGTGCGTAATGTAGGTACGTTGTATTATAATGCTAGTTTATTATTAGAGTTATTTAAATTATTTGAATTTATTAATAAATATGTAACAAAACCAGATCAGCTGAAGAAGCCTCAATTCCATAGTATTCTTTTATTTATTTTGATTACTTTCCATGACACAAGTTAATCTTGCGAAAACTATTACGCCACAGCTGAGATAAAACTGTTTGGGAAAAGATAAAAAAAAAAGTAGAAGAAATAACCATAGGCGTAGGCTACTAAAGTTAATAAATAATAAACATTAATTACTTCTTTGTTCTAATACCACTATTCTTTTGCATAAAGTTTCAAAATGGTTTTATTTTATTCAGGGTCCGGCATATGTATGGTATAATGCCCCAACACAACCAGTAATTAACCGCTACCAGATATTAAAAAATCGAAAAATTAGATAAAAACTTGTATTTTTTACACTCATTTTCAATTAATTATTTAGCAATACAAAACTTCTGTCGTTATCTCTTGCGGCTCGCCAGACAACAATGCAATGGCATGACAAATTAATGGATAAAAATGAGCATAATAAAACATGACCAATACTGGTTAATAACATCAAGTAACTGATTATTAAGCCTGGCCAAGTGATGGTAGATTCAGGGTCGGGCGCAATACCAATGCCATCGCGCGCTTGTTTACGATGACGATGACACGACACACTTCAGTTGTTATCTGTCGGTCGATGCATAGAGTACTAATAAATAATAAATAATGTTGAGCGTAAAGAGTAGAAAACGACCGTACGCTGATAAAGTGAATAAATTTATTGGTGAATTTCCGGATTTATTCTATGATGGATGTAAAATAATTTGTAAAGTTTGTGATCAAGACTTAATGTGCTGGAATAAATACAGCTGCAAAATTCATGTCAACAGTAACCGGCATAAAAATAAAAAAAATGGCGTGTCTTCTTTGGAACCTCAGTTTTGTTTGATTTACTGTTAATGCTGATTGCCTGTGATGTTCCCCTGCGCATATTGGATAAACCAGCATTTCGGGAGTTCTGGAATAAATACAATCCCCAGGTGAATTTACCAAGTCGTTCATCGTTACGTAGATATGTAACAAGTGTTCGTGAAAACATTGTAAATAGGATCAAATGTGTATTAAAAAATACACGGCTGTGGTTATGCGTTGACGAGACGACAGATTGTAAAAAAATTCTATTTTAAATGTTATAGTACGTGTACTCGACCTTGTTAAACCAACATTTCCACTTTTACTAGCTAGCAAAAGACTAACTGCGTGTACTAGCGAAACAATTACGCGGATGGTGTTTGAGACTTTCGAAAAATTTGAACTGTCAACAAGTCAAGTGTTGATGTTTGTGACCGACGGTGCTGCGACAATACGTTTGATGGGCCGTTTTCTTCAAAGAGACGATTGTAGGTTTTTACATGTTACCTGTAAAGTGCATGCGTTCCTTCTTGTAGCAGAAACGATTCGAAAATGTTTTCCAGAGGTAGATGCATTAATACCAAATACAAAAAAAGTATGTCTCAAATCTCCTAAACGGCTTCGAGCATTTCACACACTGTGTCCTGGTATTCCGGAACCACCAGAGCCGATTCTTACACGTTGGGAAACGTGGTTGAAGGCAGCTTTTTATTATGCTGAACATTTTCAACAAATAAAAGCTGTGATACTACAGTTCAACCCTAACGAGGCTGCAGCTATTAAGGAAAGCCAGGCAAGCTTTCAAGATGTTTCCCTTGAAACAGATTTAAAAACTATTTATAATAATTATAGAGGACTACACGACGCAATAGAAAAATTGCAAAATACTTCGTTGTCGTTAGTGGAATTGCTGCAAATAGTGGACGACGTAAATACACAGCAACAGACTATAAATGACGCAAAAAAATAAGCCCGTTATTGAAATATTCGAGAGTGTATTACGGAAAGATCCTGATTTTACCAAATTAAGACAAATTTGTGATGGTGCATCTACAGCTGCGTTAAGTGAGTTCACAGAGTGTTTTACTTATGCCTGTATTACTTCCGTAGATGTCGAACGGTCTTTTTCAAAATACAAACATATTTTTTTCACCACAGCGAACATCGCTTCCTGAGACAACTGTAGAAACATATCTGAAGCTACACAGTTATTATAGAAGTGCTCCAGTTTGTGATAACAACAACCAAGCTACTTTAGAAATCTGCTCAAGAAGGTGAGTTTTGTACATATTTTTATAAAGTGTACCAGTATTAATAAAATTTATTTCCATTTATTTTATTTACTTATTATTAGTTATCACTTAGATATACAATGTATATGTGTGACCGTCATTTAACAGTTCAATAATAATGTGCAGCACTAAGCTTACAAAATATAAGGAAATACATAAAAAAGAATTTAAAGTGAACGAAATAGTACAAAAACATACATCACAATATATAAAATATTTTTGTTTTTATTATTGTACTTATTCAAGTATTATGACATACCCAGTACGTCTCTGTAGGATTAATGACCTTAGCCAGGCTTACTGATTATTGCTTGGATAACTAGAAACTTACCAAATTTGTTCCGATCCAAACCAGACATTTAATATTTGATTTTTACCAAAAAAAATTCTCTCAGTTCTGTTGTTGCTTAAAATAACACAATATTTTCATTATTTAAAACAAATGCTGACGTGGTTTACCAAAACACCATATACTGGCACTCAACGCGCGCCTCGCCAACCAAGTTGGCATCATCTGCAGATGATTAACACTAACCTGATGCTAACAATGTTATGCTATTTATACCTAAACTTATTACGGTTCGGTGAACCGTGACTCACTAACTAATAGGGCGGACTTTATGGAATTGGTCCTCTGTCACTATTCATGCTATTTTAACACTTGCATCCAGTTATTTGGTATTTGTTACATTCCTATTAATGTTAAATTGCTACTATATATTTTATGATTGTTTTCAAACGCATGTTGGACAACACTAGATTTATCTGTTCTACCATATTTGAGATAAACCGAATGCTTCTTGAATCAAAATTGAATTGTTCGTTTAGTTTGTCCAACATACTTTTGTTAATAGTTCTAGAGTTAATTGCGTATATCCCCGACATTTCGTTTGTTTCAGTTTTGTTTTTTGAGTTGCTTAAAAGTTATTGCAGTTAATTTCCCTGTCATAAAAAATCTTATCAATACCACGGTTGATTAGAGGATCGTATTGAATCGATACAAATTTCAGACGAGAAATTTCGAGGTGTTTTTAAATTTTCCTAATTATTTTGTCAGCCAAACTTACAGAATATCCATTACTCACAGTTATATCCTTATTCATCCTTTTCACGGATTAATACAAAAGTCACTGATGTTGACAATTTTGTTTCTAAATTAATTAGTCGCTTCGCGTCAGTATAAATTCACATATGAAATTGAGAACTGTGGACAACTACCATTATTATATGTATTAATAATTAATAATAATGAAAATAAGTGACATATACGGAAAAGATACCAGTCCATTCCCAGGTAGCAAGGGTACGTCATAATGACGTCAAAATCTGGTGATTACTGGTCATAAGACGTCAGTGAACCAAAAATCGACGACATAATGACGTCCTATAAATGACGTTAAAATGACGTGCTGCATATCACGTTATATAACACGTCATATTGTCGTCTTTTTTCGGTGCTATTATTATATATCAAAGTCATATACAATAGGGAACGAAGCGGCATTTTCGCAAGTGACATATTGCCATCATTACAAGATTACCTGTATTTTTTTAAACAGTTTCCAAAGAGAATAATCAGAGGCATGCAAAAATATTGTTTTTAGTTTGTTTTTCCGCAAAAGCGAAACATTTGCCTATATAATTTTTGCATAAATATTTTATTACTTCTAGGAACATTTTTAATATTTGCACGTCACAGCCATTCATCATATAATTTTTGTGATATAAATTTCGTACCCTGTATACCATCGAATTCAAAAGTACCGCTATATAACCAGACCTGAGCGCAACTACGTTCGAAGTTCTGAACGTGATTAATATTAACCAATCGGTGTAGGTACAGCTTATGCGCGCGCAGTCCATCTTACCACAGATCACTGAATTCCCCACTCAAAGTATGGCCTATTAGTGAAATATCTGGCAAATGTGTTGTTTTGACGTTTAACGAAAATTCTGTAGCAATACCTATTATTCACAGTTTAGTATATGATAGTAAGATAGAATAAACATTTATTTTTTTGAATGTGTAGTATGTTATATAAACATAAATTTTATATAGTAATATATTTTTCAATATATGTATAAACTAAATACTAATAGTTTTATCTGTATTACTGAAAACCTGGGAGGGGGGTACCAGATATAACCTGAAAAAAACGTCAAAATAACGTCTAACAAATGACGTGAAATTAACGTCAAGTAATCAACGTCATCGGCCCAAGACATTAGGGGGGACATTTTCACGTCATATTTACGTCATTCAACTAGTCATTTCTCGTCACTCGGTGACCATTTTTTTCACGTCATTTTCACGTGCTCTTGCTACCTGGGTTGTGTTCAATACAAAATGACGAGTTTTAATTTTTTTAGTTCATTGCCTTTTAAGCTTTCTCCTCAATAAGGTGAGGTTTGAAAAAGAAAAAGAAAATAAATTGATTAAGGATATTCTGTAAGGTGACAAAATAAATAGGAAACGTAAATTTAAAGAGGCATTTCGATATTTTTCGACCTTTCAAAATGAAAGAAAATCCGAAATTTGTATCATTTCCACACAATCTTCGATTCACCAATGGTGTTGGTAAGATTTTTAAAGATATAGGATTAACAGTGATTCATTCAGCTGGAAATAAACTACAACTATTAGGTAATCCAAAAGTCACAATTTGAAACAAAACGAAACATCGGGGATATATGAAATTAACTTAAGGACTGTAATCAAAAGTATGTTGGACAATCTAGTCGATCAATTCAAACTAGATTCAAGGAGCATATGGCTCATATCAAATATGGTAGACCAGATAAGTCCAACATTAATTAGGAATATAACAAATACCAGGCAGCTGGATACATTTGAAGTCTTGGAAATTACAAAGTGTAAAAACAGCGTTGGTTAGTGAGTCATGGTTCACCGAACTGTAACAACAGTTTAGGTATAAATTGGATACATTGGTAGCATGATGTTAGTTACAATCATCTCCAGATTGGCGAAGTGCGCGTCGAGTACAGTATATTATGGTGTTTTATTTTTTATGGAAAACTACATAGCGTTAGCTTCACATCAAAGGTTCCAACAATTCACTCCGGAATATTTAAACAAGCTTATTTTTTATAAACTATTTGCGAGTTTGTGAAAAATGGACCCTCGATGATACTCTTAACTGAAGTTTCACGACCACGTGGCTTGCTGTTACTGATTTCTACTAATTGTAAGTGTGAAAGCTTTGTTTAAGAAAAAATGTTTTAACATCAAATTGATTGTACTTTAAGCTTATCAAACAATTTTATATTTTCAGTGTAATTTTACCCCCCCTCTGGGGAACACCGATGTCTTTCTTTACACACTTATAAATTTGTTTGTTATTGAACTTGGTTATTTATTTACTTTATTATTAGTATCAAAATTATACAAATGAATACTTTTAATCAAACTTTTCACAACCACAGTATTTTATACATAAAAAAATTGTCCAGAACGCTTGCTCAAAATGAGAAATACACAAGCTGCAAATAATATAAATATAGAGGGGAGGGAAGGAAACAGAATTAAAAAAAAGTGCTTCTAAACAGGTAAGTTTAACATATCATTTTATGAGTAATTACTAACTACTTAATAATATGTCTTTATTTTCGGACAGAGAAGAATAATATCGATGTTTTCGTGGTTAACTAAACGATTTTTCCAGTTTCTGTTATACGATTGTTTAGTAGAATAATTGCTTTTATTTATTTTTTGGAGATAAAACAGTAATTTTGATGTACCTATTAATAGTCGAGGAAATAAAGCACTGAACCTCCGAAATTTCCGCAGCAAGACGGATTTTAATGCGGTTCTTTGCATTCGATTCGTGAGAGCATCAGGAAATTTTGTGAACTAATCTGATGAATAGCAAATGAAAAATTGCTATTTGCATTGTAAAAATGCATTGTTCAAAGTGCATTTAGAATAATTAATTTGCAACTCGGTAAAAATTGATTGAAATGAGTCCAAATTTGTTACTCGGGGGTTTTCCGGGTCGCTGAACACGAATATCACGGCGGCAACGGCCTCCGAGGTACCTGGAGCCCAGGGTGGACCTCATCTCCTGGAACTTCTTGTGAATTTTTAATATATTTAGTGGAAATTCGTTACTCGGGGGTTTTCGGGGTCGCTGAACATGAATATCACGGCGGCAACGTTCTCCGAGGTACCTGGAGCCCAGGATGGACCTCATATCCTGGAACTTCTTGTGAATTTTTAATATATTTAGTTGAAACTCGTTACTCTGGAGCCCAGGGTGGACCTCATATCCTGGAACTTCTTGTGAATTTTTAATATATTTAGTTGAAATTCGTTACTCGGGGGTTTTTGGGGTCGCTGAACACGAATATCACGGCGGCAATGTTCTCCGAGGTACCTGGAGCCCAGGGTGGACCTCATCTCCTGGAACTTCTTGTGAATTTTTAATATATTTAGTTGAAATTCGTTACGTGTGGAACTAGAATGAGACGCTGACGCCTTACCTGATTTCTCATCGTATCGATCGAGGTATCGATGCTACCAATACTAACCGTGCCAAATTCAAAAAAAAAAAATTCAAGCTCCAGTAGGCAAAGTTGGTAGTATTATAATATTTAAATAAATAATTTAGAATAACATATGCAAATTCGTTTAAAAATGATGCTATACTCAAGATAATTCCAGGAGATGAGGTAGATAGTGCCCACCCTGGGCTCCAGGTATCTCGGAGGTCATTGCCGCCGTGATATTCGTGTTCAGCGATCCCGAAAACCCCCCGAGTAATGAGTTTCAACTAAATATATTACAAATTCACATGAAATTCCAGGAGATGAGGTAGATAGTATCCACCCTGGGCTCCAGGTACCTCGGAGGCCGTTGCCGCCGTGATATTCGTGTTCAGCGACCCCGAACACTCCCGAGTAACAAATTTGGACTCACCTCAATCAATTTTTACCGAGTTGCAAATTAATTATTCTAAATGCACTTTGAACAATGCATTTTTACAATGCAAATATGCAATTTTTCATTTGCTATTCATCAGATTAGTTCACAAAATTTCCTGATGCTCTCACGAATCGAATGCAAAAAACCGCATTAAAATCCGTCTTGCTGCGGAAATTTCGGAGGTTGAGCCGTTTTTAGTGTTTTATTTCCTCGGCTATAATTAATAAGATACCTTATCGCAAGTCTATTTAGGTACCTTTATATTTACAACAGGCTCACCCAACATACTCTGATAACATTAAATTCGACAACAATGCTATTTCCGTATCCTATATAAGAAACCACTATTATATTTCCATAACAGAGATTTAAGAACATGAATTATATACAATAACACATAAACACGGCACACCATATAAATTAGACACCAATCTCCCTAACTATGACACATCAATAACTGCACATTCAGGAGAGAGATACGCATCGCACTAGGTACCACGCTACACTGATGACACTCTCTCGATGTCGGATGTGCAAACATTCCGTTCATCCGATAGTTATGACACGTTTCTTATTGAAGTTGCTATGGCAACTCTTTTGAATTATCTTGTGAATAAAAACGGTATCCTTCGCTATCTTTATCTTTCCAATAATAAATTCGTCACAAGTGTTTTGAACTTATTTCTTGACGTGAATATCTAAGCGTTTTGAAAATAAACTATTGGACAATTGGACCACTAAGGAATTTTGCCCAAATTCGACATAGGATATTTTCTCTGAAAATTGTGCAATTTATATCAGGTTTTCTTTTTTTGTAAAGAAAAATTCATGGTAGATAACTTAGTTTAAGAGTATTTTCTGAAAATTGTTTCGTTGTCTTTTACAGGGCAATATTTCAGTCCCATACGAATTATACAATTTTCAAACACCTATCAAATGTACAAAACATTTTTTGCAATTATCCTGATTGGAACTTTTATTCTAACATTCATAATAGGGGATTTCGAATTTATTTCTTGGTGTTTTTCAATGAATATAAATTTTATTCACTTTCACGAATAAATAGCGATGTAATCTCTATAAACGAAATGATTTTAGTTGAAGCTAAACATACAGGGTGGTGGTAATAATCGTTAAAAATCGTATTGAACCGATGAGTGATGATTGTATTTAAAGTGAGTATTTTCACAAGGAACTTATTGTTATGTGCCAGTAACTCGAAACAAAAAAGTAATTCTAAAAACGTAAATTAATATTCTCATAAATAATAAAGAAAAATAATACCAACTCTAAAAAACAAATTAATACGTAAATAAATAAATAAATCAAATTAAATGCTCAAAAAGACCTCCTTCTAGAGCAAGGCAATATCCTAACCTACTGTAAAAGCTTCTTCTGACATTAAACTGCATGTTGGGTGCAATACTTTGAAAAATTTGCAACATTTTTACACCTACGTCTTCTAAAGTATTAGGTCTGTTTTCGTGTCCATAAATCGCCTGTTATCAGTACCCCCTAAAAAGAAATCGTTGGGTGACAGATCTGGCGATCTTGCTGGCCATAAGATGGTTCTCATGCCTGTAAATAGGCGGTTTGGAAAAATGTTATTTAAATATTCTTGGATCAAACCATAATTATGGGCGAGACAACCATTATGTTGAAACCAAATAACGCCAAATCCTTCCCCAGCAAGCCGACGAATTTCGGGGATAATTTGTTGCTGCAGTAAAGTTAAGTACTTAGGGCCAGTTAGATTTTCTTCTCTGAAGAATGGACCAAGCGTGTATTTCTCTAATAGTCTTCCCCAAACATTTAATTTTTGGGGATACTGGGTGCGAAGTATGAAAAACCGATGTAAAATTTCTCTTGACCAATACAGAACTTTGGATGGATTGTGTCGGCCTAGCAATGTGAAAAAGACATTTCGAGTAAAATGTTCGTTATTATTTATTTTTTCCATTGCTGCGTTACAAAATTCCATGCGACGATTATTGTATTTCGATATCCATTCTACTTTAAAACCATTATTTCCAATATTTCCCTGTCATCGTTGGGTACAGGAGGCCTTTGGTGGCTTCTGGGGATTAGACAACCATGCAGCTCAAAGTTCTGAATAATTCTGTGTACCGTTCTTAAAGAAAGTGTCGGCGTGTCTTCAAACGTTGCTGCAAATAATTCTCGTATTCGCCTCACCTTATTATTTTGGTGAGGCCATTTAATTATTTGTTTTTTTTCATCAAGTTGGTATACCTCCATTATTAATTCTACAAGAATATTAATTTACGTTTTAGAACTCACCAGTTGTTTCGGTCGCCTGGTCAGATGTGCAATAATGGTATCATATGGACTGCAGAGACATTCTCGCTGCGATCGCCCCATCTTGCTGGCAACAGAGGGGTGACTGTAAACTGCGCATACCGCTAGTCGTGGATCTAGTGGGTTCGCTCGATTTGTGGAAGCTAAATTAATGATGCAGGTGTTTACTCGGGCTTATACTGACCATTGATTTGAACGAAAAAGAAGTAAGTGTAGTTAATTATTTCTAACCCATCTACTTATTCTAAATCTTCAAGGTAACAACACTGGAATTAATCGCATTGCGCCAACTCTACCTGTTTTATTGTTTATAGCTGATATTCTTATTCATATTATGACTCCTTATGCACTAACGCCTTGGGGGGCAAAATAAGGATCATACAATTTTTTGATATTTTAATCTAATCTTAATACATTTTTCTTTACAACCAAGAAAACAGCATAAAAATTACACAATTTTCAGGGCTAAATCAAACATATATTTTTGTTATAAGTTATTTTCTATACAAAATGGCCATTTGCAACGTTTTTGGCTGGTGGCGAACTTCTTTATACGTAAATAAAAAATACTCAAATTGACAATAATCCGAAAAATGTGTTTGTTTTAACAAATATAACGTAAATCCCATCTCAAGCTTATCAGGGTAAAAATAAAAAATTGTGTATATTTCAATAAACACATAAAAACACTTGAAGTGAACAGATTGATTTATCAGTTGTCATTATTTAATTGTTATTAAAAATGAACTATATGAATTATGATCTTTTTGTAAATAACATATTTTTCGCTATAGTTAAAATGTATGCCTGTAGTAAATATTACAAATAAATTACGGCATTATATCAACCCACATAATACAGATAAATAAATGTATGAAAAATTGTTAAAATCAAATCTTCTAGCCTAAAAATATTGGTTATTAAATAATATGTGTATATAAATCAAAACTGATATATCATATATCAAAAATAGTCAGCATTTTTTGGAGAAACTTTATGAAATTAATATTTTTATGACAGACATTTCATGGTGAGTTTTGATGTAGTTAGTCTTTTTACTAATGTCCCAGTAGTTAAAACTTTGATGATAGTTAAAAACTCAAAAATTTGGGCTCTCGTAATTTATAAAAAATTTTAATAAAAAATTTCAGATTATGGGATCTCTATTATCTCCAATATTAAGTAATATATTTGTGGAAGATTTTGAAAATAATTATATACCAAATTATGTACATGGATCGATTATTTGGTGGAGATATCTAGACGATATTTTTGCAATTTGGCCTCATAATATTGAATTATTACATATTTTTTTTAGAAAATATTAATGATAAGAACCATCATCATTAAATCCACTTTGGAAGTAGAGAGTTATAATAAATTGCCCTTCTTGGATATTTTGGTTAAAAAAATTAATAACAGATTTGAAACTATTGTATACAAAAAAATAACTCACACTAATAGAGATTTAAATTTTAAATGTAACCAGACAATTAATGTTAAACGGGGTGTTGTTATTAATGGTTCTATCTACTGGTCAAATATTAATTATGAACTAATGATTAAAGCGGTATTAATAACTAATGAATATCCCGAATTTTTCCTTGATAGACTCTAAGGTTTATCAGAAAGACTACGTCGTGTCGGAGATAAGTTTCATATCAGGGACAGTATTTCAAACGAGTAATACTTTTAGATCCGTTTTAACAAAAACAAAACCGGTAAATTGTGAGTAAAATTCAAAAAATTGTATTTACAGTATTCCGTGTGAGTGTAATAAGCATTATGTGGCAGAGTCGTCGAGACTCCTCAGTGTAAAGTTAGGCGAGCATAAAAGTTATATTAGAATGGCTGAAATCAAAAAATGGAAAATTTTGCGAACATGCCTGGGAAAATGGACATAGAATAAACTGGGATTCGGCAAACATTTTAATGAAAGAAGCGGACAGCAAAAAAAGAAAAATTAAGGAATCTGCAATAATATTATTGAATGAAGAAAAATGTGTATCCCATTGCTCTGTAGATTTTGGTACAACGTGGTTAGCGATGTTGAAAGAAGAATGTGAACAAAATTGATATTGTATAATTTTTAAATATCAACAGTTCTATGTAAGCATCTGTGGATATTACATAAACGAATAGAACATGTGTAAAGTTTCACGCTTGACATATTCTAAAAAAAAGATAAATAACTTTGAAAAAGGAAACATATTCGTTTACCGAAACGTTAGGGAATTATATTATTATTTTTATGTCTCATTAGTTGGCAAAAATATCCTCTGACTAATATTTTGATGTAAAGTCACAAGCGCAGAGTTTTATCTTTTCCAGTAACATACTGGATATTAATTATATTTTTTAGATAACGAAGAATTATTCATGTGGTAGTAAGTCCCAAAAACCATCTGGTATACTGACGGATCAAAAACGTCAAGCAGTACCTAGGAGCAGGAGTTGCGGGAGAACAACCAGGGACAGACATCAGTCTGAACCTTGGAAGTATCGCAACAGTGTTCCAAGCCGAAATCACAGCAATAGACGTCTATGCACAAGAATAACGGAGGGTATACAAAAATAAGAGAATCCGCATCATCACTGACAGCCAAGCAGCCCTCAGAGCTCTGGAAGCAGTAGAAATACGATCTAAAACAGTAAAACACTGCCTGGAGTCCCTGGAGAAACTTACAGATCACAACAGTGTACAACTGGAGTGGACACGAGGACACCAGGGAAATACGGGAAACAAAAAAGCAGACATGCTAGCCAGAAAAGGCGCTAAATCAATTCTAACAGGTCCCGAACCGACCTGCGGGGTATCTTATAGCACTGCGAAAGGATCGGTAAAGGAACTATTAAGACAGAAACACTACTCGCACTGGATAGAGATACCGGGAATGAGGTAGTCACGCTTGTTCATCGGAGAAATATCTAGAGCAAGGACCAACGAAATGCTAAAGCTGAGCAGAAAACAGCTGAGGTGTGCAGTGGGAATATTAACAGGACACTGCACACTAAACAAACACCTAACCAATATGGGGGTGAAAGACAATCCAGATTGCAGAATGTGTGGTGAAGAGGTAGAAACTCCCCACCACATCTTATGCGAATGCCCAGCCCTAACGGCAATGAGACTAATACACTTCAAGGGACCACTTTTAACCCCGGAAGAGATAGCCAGAGCTCCCATAAACTGTATACTCTCCTTCTGGAATAGAACGGGTCTTTTGGAGTAATGAGACTATGGGGTACAATAAGCTTCAGTACAGCGGGTAGTCAAAACCGCAACCCGTAAGGAAAAAGAAAGTCCCAAAAAAGAACAGAGAAAAATTCAATACTACCGTTATTAAATATGATTTGAAGGAAACAACTACTCAGCGGGCAAATACCCCGACCTGCATTGGATTACACCTTCAAATCCATAACCTATGGCATACTGAAGAGAACAAATAAGTTCGAAATCGATCTATGTCTGGTTAAGAATTGACAAATGATATTGGCTATCGATCTATCATGATTTGAAGGTGTAATCCAATGCAGGTCGGGGTATTTGCCCGCTGAGTAGTTGTTTCCTTCAAATCATATTTAATAACATTAATTTAGTCCACCTGGGCTAGGGGTTGCCGCTCTCGGTACTTGCTGTGTCGCAAGTCGCTATCCGCCACAGAGACATCTATGATGTCGGTCGGATAGTAGCATTCAGACCATATGAGAAGTTTCATACCTCTCACCACTATTCAATACTACCTATGCAAAACAATATTTTTTGAATATGATTTAGGTAATTTATTTTAACGGTTTGAATGGTCATCCACTTATCATGCCATAATCATAGGTTATACATAGAATACAAAATTGTTGTAGGCACTAATTTATATGCTGTTAAGGTCTTTGTATGGTTACTGAGGAGCAGGCTTTTATTTATGATTTATTATAAATATTTAAAAAACCCAACATGGTCATGGTATGAAATAGGATTATGCTACATAAAATCTAAGTTGTAATTTTTTGTTGCAATTAAGGTTTTGTGATCTAACAATGAAAATGAGTTTTCATTGTCAGAGCGTTAGATATTCACAAATTTTAATTATAACAAGAATTAGCAACTAGAAATCTATATTCTCCTAAATCCATTTTAAGTATCTTGAGTATCTATATTAGGTTTTTTTAAATATTTACAAGAAATCAAAAATAAATGTCTACATCATCTCACTCTGCAAAATCTCAACCTTAAAAAAATGTATAAACATGATTTTTAAAGTTGTGTAGGTAATAAAATATTAATAACTTTAAATGAAATAAAATAAATAAACGATGTTTTCAATTGTCTACAGCTGTAGGTATTGATTAACGCTCATCTTTAAAAATAAATGTGAACTTTCGACCTTAAACTATACCACTATTAAATATAATTTTATGTAATTATTATTTATGTGCATAAATTTGAATGAAAATAATATCTGAAATAATTAAACTAAAAACGAAATAATTTATAAGTAGAGGTCAGCGGGTCACGACGTTAAACAGCGCAAGGAATATTTGTTATTAATTTGTATACCTATTAAAACCAAATATTTGTTAAACTGTTAGTGCAAACTACAATCTATCAGTGGCTTACCTGGTAGTGTAAAGGTTCTAAAAATGACTAGTGGAAGTAATAAAGTGAAAGCATATTGGCACTAGAAGTTTACACCAATAATTTTTTTTTTCGCTGGACTACACACTTATTCACAGTTATTGCTGCGGTATTATTACTTATAAGAGAAGTATATTATTAAAAGTTGCTCCATATGTTCTGCTGTTAAAATCCACCACCTGTCTGCAAAAATGCATTCACATGTTCAAAACGAACATTCCATCTCGACAGATGTTATTAGCGCGTATTTAAAATAGGGGAACAGAAAGACACCATATTTATTTGAAGCCCTAAACAATCAACTTTGTTCCGTGGATGAACTGTGACAGAACCAGGATTGTTGTGTAAAACACTCTCTAGTTTTTTGTTTACGTGTTCATCGATGTCTCTAGATAATGGATACATATATTGTTGAAGATTAAACACTACATTCAACGCATCGATTGTGGTAAATTCTCCTGTTTTTGGTCCATGTTCAAGTTGTTCTATAACGAGAGGGATTCGTGAAAGCTTGAGTGCATACATTTTAATTATTTTTGAACACTGGGATCGACAAAAGCTTCTTGAGCATTTGCAATAGGAGCGGCTCTTTTCGCATCTAGTTGTAGTACAACTCTTTTTATATCGACAAAGTTTTTATAGTAATATGAAGCTGTTTTCAGCCAAATGTCCCATCTTATCAGTATAGGCCTTGGAGGTAGTGGCGTATCGGATAGAAATTCACAAATTTTTAACGCTGAATCAGAATCTTTTACAAGAAGGGCATTTGTGTAATATGTACATAATAATTAAACTGGATACTAGTAAAGTAAGTAAGTAAACCATGACCAGTGTTTATCTCAGCCAGTGGCTTATTTATAAGCCTGGCCAAGGTCATTAATCCTACAAGGACGTACTGGGTATGCATCATATCATAATACTTGAATAAGTACAATAATAAAAACAAATATTTTAGATATTGTGATGTATGTTTTTGTACTATTTCGTTCGCTATAAATTCTTTTTTATGTATTTCCTTATATTTTGTAAGCTTAGTGCTGCACATTATTATTAAACTGTTAAATGACGTTCACACATGTACATTATATATCTAAGTGATAACTAATAATAAATAAATAAATAAATAAATAAAATAAATGACAATAAATTTTATTAATACTGGTACACTTTATAAAAATATGTATAAAACTCACCTTCTTAAGCAGATTTATGAAGTAGCTTGGTTGTCGTTATCACAAACTGGGGCACTTCTATAATAACTGTGTAGCATCAGATATGTTCCTACAGTTGTCTCAGTAAGCGATGTTCGCTGTGGTGAAAAAATATGTTTGCATTTTGAAAAAGATCGTTCGACATCTACAGAAGTAATACAGGCATAAGTAAAACACTCTGTGAACTCACTTAACGCAGCTGTAGATGCACCATCACTTTGTCTTAATTTGGTAAAATCAGGATCTTTCCGTAATACACTCTCGAATTTTTCAATAACAGGCTTATTTTTTGCGTCATTTATAGTCTGTAGCTGTGTATTTACGTCGTCCACTATTTGCAGCGATTCCACTAACGACAACGAAGTATTTTGCAATTTTTCTATTGCGTCGTGTAGTCCTCTATAATTGTTATAAATAGTTTTTAAATCTGTTTCAAGGGAAACATCTTGAAAGCTTGTCTGGCTTTCCTTAATAGCTGCAGCCTCGTTAGGGTTGAACTGTAGTATCACAGCTTTTATTTGTTGAAAATATTCAGCATAATAAAAAGCTGCCTTCAACCACGTTCCCCAACGTGTAAGAATCGGCTCTAGTGGTTCCGGAATACCAGGACACAGTGTGTGAAATGCTCGAAGCCGTTTAGGAGATTTGAGAAATACTTTTTTTGTATTTGCTATTAATGCATCTACCTCTGGAAAACATTTTCGAATCGTTTCTGCTACAAGATGGAACGCATGCACTTTACACGTAACATGCAAAAACCTACAATCGTCTCTTTAAAGAAAACGGCCCACCAAACGCATTGTCGCAGCACCGTCGGTCACAAATATTAACACTTGACTTGTTGACAGTTCAAATTTTTCGAAAGTCTCCAACACCACCCGCGTAATTGTTTCGCCAGTACACGCAGCTAGTCTTTTGCTAGCTAGTAAAAGTGGAAATGTTGGCTTAACAGGGTCGAGTACACGTACTATGACATTTAAATAGAATTTTTTTTACAATTTGTCGTCTCGTCAACACATAACCACAGCCGTGTATATTTTTAATGCACATTTAATCCTATTTACAATGTCTTCACGAACACTTGGTACATATCTACGTAACGATGAACGACTTGGTAAATTCATCTGGGGATTGTATTTATTCCAGAACTCCCGAAATGCTGGTTTTCCAATATGCGCAGGGGGAACATCACAGGCAATCAGCATTAACAATAAATCAAACATAAACTGAGGTTCCAAAGAAGACACGCCATTTTTTTTATTTTTATGCCGGTTACTATTGACATGAATTTTGCAGCCGTATTTATTCCAGCACATTAAGTCTTGATCACAAACTTTACAAATTATTTTACATCCATCATAGAATAAATCCGGAAATTCACCGATAAATTTATTTACTTTATCAGCGTACGGTCGTTTTCTACTCTTTACGTCCAACATTATTTATTATTTATTAGTACTCTATGCATCGACCGACAGATAACAACTGAAATGTCATCGTCATCAAGCGCGCGATGGCATTGGTATTGCGCCCGACCTTGAATCTACCATCGCTTGGCCAGGCTTACTTATTTATCATTTCGTCAAGTTCTTCACTGTATTTGTTTAGCTGTTGTTCTGAAAGATTTAACTCGTTCAAATTTTACCTGTTTTATTTTTAATAGAAATAATTTTGCCATTTTAAAGACGTTTCCTATCATGTTTGAGGTATTTTCGTAAATGGTAAATATCCTTGTGGCTCCAACATATTCTGGGTAATTTGTAACAAACTATTTTGCGTAATTAATTTATTGGTTTACCAAAGCATGTTAATGTGATTGGAATTTTTCTCAATGTAACAATTAGTTTTAAATTTGATGGCAGTTAGTCCTAAATTTTATAATAATTAGTCCTAACTTTGATTCCAATAGTTGTAGATTGTAATCTTTCATATTATAATAATAATTATATGGTATTTTATTTGGGGCGACTTGGGCTTCACACGCTGCTGAACTATTATTAACTGGATAATTTTCATATTATGTAGCTACTGCTGCACAGATGGACAAGCAGTAACAACATCACTTGTGTAGTAAGGTTTTATTATCAAAGTTTATTTTGGATAATTTTTAGAAATTAAAGCAAAATTTGTATGATATATTTCTGTAATAATCCAAGGCTTGTGTATTTATCTTTTTCGAGATCTTTTTTAACTGGTAACCTGTTTGAGATTCTATTAACCATACTATTGTATCTTTTTGATAATTATAATTTGAAGTTACGTGTTTATCAAACCTTTCCCATGCCTTTTGTTTAATTTTTTCACTGTTGTCTAGTTTGTTTGTGATAATACGATATCTTATTTATTTAATTCGCGAACCTATATTTAGATAACAATTGATTGTAGTTTTGTTCGGGGGGTCTACTTGAAGTATGTCCAAATAATAGCTGATATGGAGTAACACTCCTTTATTTATTTATCGTCGGCTGATTATTGGTTTGTTCTATCTCCATTTTTTGCTCAAAATGACATTTATAAAATTTTCCAGAACTGTTTTGAAATATGTTCAAAGAACACCAAAAAACAGAAAAAACCAAAAGCGAAAATAGGAGAAAAGCATATTCCTTTATTTATTTTTTAGAAATAAATGGGAAAACATACAGGGTATACAAACATTTCTTTCTAGGAACATTAGACATTAGTTCTCAGAGAATATAATATTTTTTTAATCATGTCAATAATGAAGAAACAAATATTCCTCGATCACCTTTAAAAAGGAAAAAAAAACAGAAAAAAATGTATAGATGATAATTCAATTGAGGTGGTTAAAAACCACATCAATTCATTTCCTAGAGTAGATTCACATTATTGTAGTTCTGAGTCCAGAGAAGAATATCTAGAAAGTAATCTAAATTTACCTATGATGTACAATAGCTATTTGTATGACAAAGGGGAAAAGTGCTTAATTTCCTTGATGCCCGACGCGAAGCGGAGGGTGTCAATATCCAAGGGAGGAAATGGCACTTTGCTCCTGTGTAATACATATGATTTTTTTTACGACCATTTACAGTATTTTACATTGGTTTTACATATATTTTATTATATTTTCTTATGCATGACAATCAAAAAACCAAATATGTCAAAATGTCATAATAGGTATTTAGATAAGTAAATTTTGTTAAAAATCAAAGTACATGGAACGTTGCTAAGGTTGCTTCTTGTTTTCAAAATAAACAAACTTCCAAAAAGTTTATAACAATGTATTCCGAATGTGAAGATGAAGTTCCTCAAGATATTCTGGAAGAAGCAAACGTGGTTTCGTTAAATCTATTACCGTTAAAGTCTGGTGAAAAATATGAAAAATAGTACCAGCTATTTAATTGTTGGATGGAGACTAGGCAAATAAGAAAAATATGTGAAGAAGTGGTCCTATTTTACTTTTCCAAAAAATGCGCCGATTTGAAGCCTTCAACATTATGGAGCAAATACAGCATGTTGCGATCTACACTCCAAATTAAAGACAATATCGACATCAAGTTTCCTAAATTAATAGCTTTTTTAAAAAGGAAATCTGCTGGATATAAAGCCAAGAAAGCCAATACTTTTTTCAAGGAAGGATATCAACAAGTTTATTGCAGAAACTCCAGATGAAACTTACTTACATATGAAGGTAAGATTGATCGTTATTGTTGAATAATAAATAAAATACGCAGATTTTTTATTAGAAAGTATATATATGACAATTAAGTGACATTTTAGGCAGTTATCATAGGTGCATTTTCCTTTTTCAAGTTGTGCTTATATTTGGAATTGCTGGGGCATGCCGTAACGATGAATTAGTTAAAATGATACTTGAGGATATCAGTGATAAAGGCGATATTTTGGTGGTGCAAATACCTGACTCAAAAACTAATATCAAAAGGACATTTACAATAACAAATGAGATTTTAAACGGAGTATCCGTCTTGGATATGTATAGAAAATATCTGAACTGTAGGTCCCCTAAAACATGTCATTCTAGATTTTTTGTAACTTATGCTAAAGGGAAATGTACAAACCAGGTAATTGGCAAAAACACAATTGCTAAAATTCCATACAGAATAGCAATATTTTTAAATTTGGATGATTCGAAAGGCTATACTGGACACAGTTTCCGCCGTACTTCAGCTACGTTATTAGTCAATGCTGGAAGTGACATTCTCACTCTAAAAGACATGGGGGATGGCGAACAAACGCAGTAGCAGAAGGGTACTTAGATGATTGTATTTCAAAAAAATGTGAGGTAGCCAGCCAAATAATTACGGGAGAAAGTACTACTTCAAGTACCAAAAAACGTTGTCTTGTTTTTGAAAATTTTGTTTCTACAAGTACTTCATCAGCGACCAAGACTTTGGAAAACAACAAACAGGAACTAATCTCCACCAGCAGAGCCAATATTTCTTCAGGGGCAATCTCCATTAGTAATTTAACTAATTGTACCATAAATTTTAACAATATTTAGTTACTGATGTTAATTTAAACCTCGATTTAAACTGTTTTCAATTTTTATAAATAAAAATAAGTAATAAAAAATCTGTTTCAAAGAAAAGCATTCATTTTCAGGAAGTTTGTGTATCAATAAAAGGACTTCTTTACACTACTATTACAGCTATTTGAAGTTTTTACTTGTTTGCTTCCAAAGGGAGCCAAAGTATTTTCCTCCCTAGGGAAGCAAAGTATTTTCCTCCCGAGGGAGGAAAGGTACTACTTTGCTCCCTGAAATGAGGGAGCAAAATAGTATTTTCTATGTAGGGAGTAGAAAAATTATATTGTTTAAGTGTTGATCACACAGTAAAATTGCACATTTATCGCAAAGTCCAACACATAATTCAATATCACTTTCCATAAACCTAAAAAAGACCAGTGCGATAAATGCGTTGAATTTAAGCTGAAAAATGACCCCTCAGGAGAAGAAATTGTTCACCAAAATAAGCACATTAAAAACAAAAATCTAGGCAGAGAGGAGAAGAAAAAAGATAGAGAAAATAAAGATGAGGGAACTGCAGTTATTACCTTTGACTTGGAAAACGTGTTTTCCTTGCCAAAATTCAACGTTTCCAGTTATTTTTATAAAATAAAACTAAACTGTTATAATTTAACGGCATATTGCAATGTTAATAAAACAGTGTATTGTGGCATCTGGCACGAGGGATTCTGTGGAAGAAATGGAAATCATCTGGCTAACGGCTTAATTCGTCTATTAAACGAAATTGTTAAAGATCTTGCAAATTTGACCGAAATTATTCTTTGGTCAGATAGTAGTGTCGCACAGAACAGAAATTCCATTGTCACTAGCTTTACAGAAGTTCTTAAAAACCAATAAAAATGTAAAATTAATAGAACAAAGGTTCTCAGAGCCTGGGCATGGAAATGTTCAAGAGATCGATACAGCACACAGTTTAATTGAAAAGCACCTTAGAAATTTAGAAATATACAGTCCATTAGGTCTAGTAAAAACTTTGTTGTCTATTCCAGAGGGAAAATATAAATTCAGAATTATCAAATAAAAACATCTGGTCTTCATTACAGTCGAGTACCTTATACGAAAGTTAAAATGCTGAGGTATCGCAGTGATCACATCTATAATAATTCCTATAAGGCAGGGGCGTGCGGTGAGTTTTGATACAAGGGAAGCAGTTTGTGATATAGGGTGATGGGTTGTGCGAAGCCCTGAGCGAAGCGAGTCAAAATTTTTTTTAAGAAAAGGGGCGTGGCTCCCGTATACTCATTTTAAAGCAAATGTCGAAAGCCGCAAAGTTATGATATCTAGAAAAAAAGTACACTTGTATGACCGCCACTCCTCAATAAACATAAAACATAAAAACACCACAAAAAATTAGACAATCCCCGATTCCAAAGCCAAAGCTGCACAGGCGAGGGTTACACTTATGAAAAAAACGCAGACATACAACCATACCACACCAGTGCCGGTGGCGGGGATCGAACCCGCAGCGAAATAGAGAGTTTGTTCAGTCACACTTGCCATCGTGCACTCTCTAGCCAACTATAAATCGAGCCGGTTAGTTAAGTAGTTAACATGTACATACCTACCTATTTATAACGTGGTTTAATCCGCCTCTCCTTTTTTGCGAAGTCGGAAATAACTTCGTCGTAAAAGTTTGAATTTTGGGACATCTACCTTCACAAAGTCACTTTCTATTGTCAACAGGGACAATTTTGAAAGCCGCTCTTCACTGGTTGAATTTCTTGAAAAAGTTTTTATTCTTTTTAAGGTCGAAAAACTGCGTTCAACCGAAGCACTAGTTGCAGGTATCGTCAACACTAACTCATACAATTTCAACATTTCAGAGTAGGCCTGAACCAAACTTTTTTTTTATAAAGATAATCAGTTCGTTGGCGTTATGTTTCTGACTAATATCTTCTGTAGCATAAATAACTGAAAGTTCCGATCGTAACCCAACTATATCAAAAAAATTTCCATAGTTATCACTCAATGACTGAAGTGCGTTTTGTGGAAACTGTTTATTTTTAAATTCAATAAAATTACACAATTCTAAAAATTGTATATCACTAAAATTTTTAAATCTATTATTTAGTTGCCCAGTGACATTGTCCAAAATTTTGATAAAAAAGTCTTCGATATGAAGTTCTACGATCCACTATAAATTCAGTTCGTATTCTTTTTCTTTGCGGCTCTAAATTGTCATGATTAGTTTTCTCCCAGAACTTTTCAAATTCATTTCTTTTGTTACAAATAAAATTTTTGAATTATTCAATTTTCTTTACACAAAATCCAACGTCATTTGATTTAGTTTGCAAAATATTGAATAAATTGTCAGTAAATGGGAATTTTTCGGAGAAAATTTTTAACAAAAAATTAAAAAAGTGTCAAAGTCTTTTTTCAATGAATCTAAGTAACCTCTGGATCCATTCAAAGTCCCAGTCTCCCAATCATCTTTGCTTTGTAAAATATTTTCAAATAAATCAATTAGAGGCTGTCGATATTCAGATACAGTTTGTACTAGCCTCCCACTGTAATTCCATCGTGTTGGAGCAACTCTGGGTAGTCTCTTCTGTACTTCCAAATCTAAAGCTCGTGTCCGTTTTGATGATTTTGAAAAAAAGGCAGATCGAAAATCGAGATTAAAATCTATAAAATAAGACGCATTACCATGCTATACGGCCCAGATATCAAGATTATGAAGTGGGGATGGGATGCACTTCAAGAAGTTGCTTATATCGAAGTCGCGCGAGTTCGTGTTGGCTCGATTAATCGAGTGTCATCGTTACGGTTTTAGCGTGCAACATTATCTCACCTATTGAAATGCAGAGCCGTGTCTATTGAAATTGGGTAAAAGTAAATTTTAATGATTAATATATGTGATAAATAATAATTAGGTTCTAATTATGTGTTTTTTTTTTAATAATTCCAAGGGAAGCACTGCTTCCCTTGCTTCCATGGACCGACCGCCCCTGCTATAAGGAATATTTCTCAGAGGAGGAAATTTCTGTGAATATTAATCTCGATGAAATTTTGATTTCTGACATACCAAGACTCATAACAAATATGTGCAATAACATCAAGAACGAAAAAAAGAAGTCACTGCATTCCATGTTATCTACGATGCCCGCCGAGGATAGAAATTTTTACCTATCCACATTTTTAAAGAACTACACAGGAAATAAAGAAAAAAAGTTAATGAGGAACAGAAGAAAGTAAACAAAAATACAAACCAAAAAGGGACAAAGAAAAAATCAAGCAATAAAAATTGGATCTTTGAAAAAAACCATTCAAGGAACAGATGAGGAAAAGGATAAAATAATAAAGAAAAAATCAGAGAAGAAGTAGTTTGACTCATTTTTATAGAATATGTATTTAGTTCTTTTTGTTCCTAATGTGCTTTTTGATAATCATTTATATTCTATATTCACTGTTGTGTGCAATAAATGCAATAAATTCGTATGGTACTAATTATTGTTTTGTTTTATGTCTCTGAAATGTATTCTCCACATTTCGTACATATTTGTGTCAAAAATATACCTTTTGTTCTATGTCCAAAATCGATTTGTCCAATATTTTTCTGATTGACCACACTATTAAACTCTATTTTTATTAGGAATTCATTATATAATCCATGTAATGGACATAAAAAAATTATTATCTACGAAAAAAAGTTAACCAAAACTCTACACTTTGAATGTTATTTTCTCCAATATAACTTTTTTTGCATATAGAACAAACCAATAACTGGTCTGCAACGAAATCCTCCTTTAAAAAATTATGCTATAAGTATGAAGATTTTAATGCTCTGAATCTATTCCCGTTGGCCGATTTTTTCTATCACGTCTAGATTTTTTTATATGAATTTTTTTTTTAAATTTCATAAATTTTGTTTTTTTTTAAATTTTTTTTTTTGTCAACATCAAGAACAGTATACATACATACAAAATAAGTTTTAGCGAGTTGTAAGAGAAAGAAAGAAAGTATTAACAGTGATTTTTATGGTAGTAGATATGCGCATGCGCAGTATTCGCTGTGACTTTACTTTCTTTCTCTTACAACTCGCTAAAACTTATTTTGTATGTATGTATACTGTTCTTGATGTTGACAAAAAAAAATTAAAAAAAAAACAAAATTTATGAAATTTAAAAAAAAATTCATATAAAAAAATCTAGACGTGATAGAAAAAATCGGCCAACGGGAATAGATTCAGAGCATTAAAAGCTTCATACTTATAGCATAATTTTTTAAAGGAGGATTTCGTTGCAGACCAGTGTAATCAGCCGATGTTATGCTATTATTGCACTGACGTCATGCGAAGAAGTGAATACACATATTTGCATTCCAGTGTATTTGTATCATGATATTAATATCAATATCTGGAACAGATATATCACAGCAAGTGTTATTTTTATTTGGACCACGTAGTATATTGGAAAAAAAATGGCATTAATTGTGTTATTTCAGGTGATTCTTGGACTACTTACAAATTTTTCCAGTATTGCACCTAGCATGAGTTTAGGATTTTCTGCAGTCGCCATACCCACCCTCAAGAACACGCTAAATGCAGATCAGGTATCTTGGTTTGGTAAGTATTGGTTTTTGTTAATTTTCTTTTCTCGCGGTCGTTCTTTAACAAGCAATGAATTCGGGAGAATTGCCGAGATTTTCCATGGTGATTATTTCTTAAGGTGATGTCACTACCTCTTCGTTAATTCTATGTATAAATTAAAGTTTAAATACGCACATGGTAGACAAGCTCTGATTTTTTAAATTTATTTACCACTTAATTTTATTTCTTTGAATTATCACCACTAGCCGTGTACCTCCGTTGAATTGTTGCACAATATAAGACAGTTTTTAAATAAATTTTCTGCTTTTTTTTAGCTGGCATGGCATCTTTAGCAACCCCATTCGGTTGCTTTTTTTCTGGACCCATTGCAGATCGCTTTGGAAGAAGAACAGCGATTTTCGCTATAAACATAACCGGCTTTATCGGTTGGATGATAATAGCTATGGCTTACTACGTGAAAAAATATCAGTATGCACTTTTGTTGCTTGGTAGACTCCTCACGGGGTTATCAACAGGCCTGTGCAGCGCCCCTGCCACCATCTATATGGCTGAAGTGTCAAGCTCAAATTTAAGAGGAGTTCTTACTACTTGGGGGTCCATTTTCTTTTCGCTGGGAGTTCTGGTCGTTTATATGCTGGGATTTTTTTTTAAAGGTACACTCTAATGCAGACAACAACAATCCATGAAAAGTCCTCACTGATCCGACCTTATCTAATGATAATATAGTGATAAGCAGCTAACCACAATAGAAATTTAAAACTCCAGCAAAAATAATAATGTTTCTTGGGTAGGTATTCTTTTTTCGGAAAATACAATTTCATGACAATGAGAAAAAAATCGAGGAAAGCTGAAACATTTGTTTATTCTCAATTTAGTCCTACGCATTCTTTACTTAAAATGAACCGTGTCCGAGATAATTGGCAAGAATGTGACAAGGTACCCTACATTCGTCATTTTTCCAAGATGGAGGACTTAGGACAGGCCGGATCGGTGAGAACTTTTTGTGGATTGTTTAGGACAATTACAATAATCCCATAAAAAAAAATCGTTACTAATTTTGTCGCCAATATACATACACTATTGAACCCAATTTCAGTGCCGTAAAAAGTAAGAGTAGAGTAAAGTTTAAATATACAGTAGGGAGTTGACTGTTCATTGCTACTAAGGGCGCCCGGTGCGACACAATGCGCAAGCAGCGAATTTTCAATTCGCCCAAAAATCGGGGATGCCTGTAGCGGTCCACTTTTTGATCGCTCCGTATTTATGACCCTGTTAGTCAGGCAATTTCCAACTTGCACAATTAAATAATAGGTTGTCTATAACTCGATCATTTTAATGAATACTGCTATTAATTATTATTATTATTAGCACTGCCCTTAACGAAATGAAAATAAGGCATTATGTGCACTGCAGCTAAGCGCGAGCCATTTTTTATCTGTTTGTAGCGGTGTTTTTCACCTATAGACTACAAAATTTGCTACATTTCACTTTGATCTATTAATGTTTCTGTTGTTTTTTATTTGTATAAACAGTGTTTATTTTTTATGGTTGTGTGAACTAGGGTTGTAAACTGTTATTCAAGTATTGAGTTACTACGAGTATATGTAAATTAGTATTACGAATGCTTTGTTTTAATTGTCAGTATTTGCTATGATTATATGGTTTTTCAGTTTATAACTAACCCCATCGCTTTTACAGTTTTTAAGGGGGGGATGTACGTTATAGTTATTGTAGATAATATCAAGTTATTATTATTATTAGACACAAACAAATAAAACTGCTGGCGCCCAACAAATACTAATAAAAAAATAGATTTAATTCTGACACCACCTGCCCACTTTTATTCTATCTTTGCCTTTAGAGCTAGTTGAGGCATTTTTTCGAAGGACTATCAAATTTTACAAATTAACGAATAAGAATTTTTTAGGAAACCCGCGAGGGTTAGACGCCGCATAAATAACATTCACTCTCGTCGTTATGTGCCGATGTGACAGTTGAGTAACTGTCTTTGTCGTCTACCAGTTTTCTATTAATCCATCACTGTCTGTCATAATAAAAGCAGGTGTTGCATGAAATCGGGTCCAATAGTGTATATAACTTATCTAACTCGACTGTCCTATAAGAGACAATGGTTTATATAACTTATTATAAATCTTCCATTTTCTAGGATTCGTGGGGAACTATATCGTTGATAACAGCTACTCTTCCATGCTTTGGAATGTTTTTCGCCCTATATCTGGTTCCCGAGTCTCCAAGTTGGTTAGTTAGTAAAAACCGTCTGCAAGAAGCCAAGACCAACATGTGTAAAATTTTCGGCAGCACAACCTACCCTTCGCAAGTTGAGTCAGAACTTGATAGTCTTATCAAAACAAAGGGCGTTAAAAACATCACAGTAAAGAAATCCGTACTACAACAATTCATAAGAAAAATCAAGTATCTGTTGAAACCACAATGTCTACGGCCGTTTGGTTTGGTTCTAACTTATTTCTTCTTTCAGCAGTTTTCTGGTACTTTCGTTATAGTATTTTATGCTATAGATATTGTTAAAGGTGCAGGGATCACTTTGGATCCATATCTAACTATCGTTATTATTGGTCTGATTCGTATGGTTACCTCTGTAGTATTGAGCATTATCAGTAAAAGGTTTGGTAGAAGACCTTTGTCTATCATATCAGGGACTGGTATGACTATTTGTATGCTGATGTTAGCTGTCTACATTTTACTTGACGGGCAAGGACAAATTTTGCCACAGTTTCAGGGTACTTTAACATATTTACCTTTAACTTTGCTGATTTTATACTTTTTCACCAGCACTTTAGGATTTTTGCCGCTACCCTTTGCGTTGGCAGCAGAAGTATTTCCTACGAAAATTCGCGGTACGGCTACCGGCTTGCTCTCGGGTTGTGGCTATATGTTCAACTTCATAACGGTGAAGGTTTACCCTGACATGTTTGATAAAATGGGGAGCCATGGGGTATTCTTTTTCTATGGAGGTGTAGCTTTGGTTGGAACGCTTTTTATCATTTGTTTCCTACCAGAAACTAAGGGGAAGAGCCTGCAGGAAATTCAGGAATATTTTGGAGATAGGCAGAAGAAGAGTGATAGAGAAGAAGAAGAGTGATAGAGAAGAAGAGATTTTTGAGATATGACGAGTTATAGGCGAAATTCACATCCGTCAGATGGTGTTGCTAAAATAAAGTATGATCTGGCAAATATCTCATTTGTAATATTGCAGGCCATGTTTTAAATTACTTATGTTTTTCACAATGTTGAATTCTCTTCTGAATTGAATGTACTTTTTAGAACATATTTGCTCTAAAATTAGGAAAATAAGAGAAGATGCGGATATATTAAAGTACAAATGACAAACTATTTCGATAATCAAACAAATGTTCAGTGGAGTAATGGTATTAAGTTTTAATCAAGTCTAAACAATTTAATATGCATAGGTAATACTGACAAGAACAAATATTTTGTACGTATATTTTTTGTTTAAAAAAAATTTGGAACTGTTTGCCGCTTTCCAAGTGACCAAAGTAATTCTCAAATATAGAAAACTTAGAATCGTACGGATGAAAAAGACAATGTCTTATATATGTTATAAACGAATCTAAAAAGATTGTTAATTAAGTAAATGAAAGTGTTATTTTAGTGATCTCGTTATATTTGTTGATATTAATTATTTATGAGTTTAGTATCCATAAGTTCCTTATCATATTTATTGTATGAGAAAAATAAAAAATGTATTTATTTCATAGATTTTTTTATTTCATCATTATTCTCTCTCAATAAAAACAGGTTTGAAGGGTAAAATCCAGTACAAGTTCCACTGTTTCCAGGATATAATAAGCAGGGACAGGATATGTTTTCCAATTTTCAGAGCCGATACATATGAAACAAATATAAATATTAATAAACACACAACATAAAAATTCATGTGCAACATGCAGATTTATATACCTGTAACATATGTAACCAGTTAATCAGTATCGAGGCTTAAAGGTGTGAGAACTCTGCGGGTATCCGGGATTCTCCCAAGTAAAATTATAGGCAGCTTGGCAGCTCGTAGCCGTCGCGTCGGGCTGAAAAGGTGTGATAAGTGCCTTGAAAAAAAATGGCGGATTGGTGGAAGCATTTGATTAACTTTTCTATTCCGGAACTCCAACAAGTTTGTTGAATATTGTTACGAATAAAAATAATTATTGTCAGTTATTTTTTAACGTTTTATTCCATGGCTTGCTTCATCAAAAGAAATAAATTCATAACAAGAATGTGATTTTTAATTTTGCCACAGAATTATTAATATGCAATATTTTTTTATGAAATTTGATACATGTCCATTTCAGGGGGCGCTTAATCCAGTGGTGTACTCAGATTTTTTGTAAAAAATAACTAATACGATTTATTTAATTTTCATCCCTAAAAAATTACGCAGTAGGCCTTGGTTTTTTGTAAAAAAATGTGACACTTTGTCCTAAAGTACAGTTTTTCCCGTTCTACAATCCAAAAAAAAAGTTAGTCAAAATCGGACGATAAATACAAATTTTATGGGGGTATCCCGTTCTCAAGTGGTTTACACTGTAGATGCAGAAGAGCATTCGTCTAATTGTAAATAGAAAACTAAAGATTTAATTTTTTTATTCTATTTCCTATTTTATTTATATTTTCAATTTATAATCTTAACATTACTTCATTAAGGTTCTTGATTTTGTAAAACAATACCTACAGTAGTTAGCTAAAATCAATATGTTTTCTGCTTGCATAATATAACAGTTTTTCACTTATCTTTTGGCCTCACGAGGAAATAAATAAAACTTTTCATTACTACCATAACTTTTATTTGTACACCTTTTACATGAGTAAACCATTCTCCCTTTATTCTTTTCATCCCCATTTAAAAATAAAATAAAATGCATGAAATTGTCACAGCAAACCAATTACGCCTAAAGCTCGAGTTATTTTTTATTACGCTGATAACATACACTCCGCTCTGACGGCCACTACTACACCGATGGTTTTCAGAGTAGCGGCTCTTGAAGGTCCCCGGCGGCGAAGCCTGGAGAGATAAGCTGTCATCCATATGGTAATAAGAATATCTCTTTTCAGTATATAAATTATCCTGAGTTAATTCATGACGGTTATAGACACTTCAAGTAGGCAATCTAGGGTCTACAAAGAAATGCCGTTTTCGTACTAATCCTATAACAACCGTAGAACGTTTATAGGACATCTAAATGAGCTGCGAAGTTTACTGTACAAAGAACCCTGGGGGCAACTACAAATTACATGATCATGATCATATTAAGGAGATCCTAGATCCTAGCGCGAGCCACCATCTTGAATGATAAGTGCAAAAAACGCGTTTTTACAGAATAACTCGGTAACAGTTTGTTATATGTGAAAAATGTTCAAGTAAAAGTTGTAAGTGATAAAATTTCGCAACTTTTTTGTTTGTAACTTTTCTTGTAAGTTTAACAGGGACTGATATACAGTCGAGGAAAGATGCAATTTAACGAAATTTTTACTCCGAAAAACGTCAAACTATATTGTTAGTAAATTTTGCTAATAATCAAATCAACTATTTTGTGTAATATAATACTATAGTATACTATATTATTAATAATTATATTTAATAATTGAATTTATCAATATTATTAGTACTAGCGTATATTAGTATGAATATTTCAATTCAAGTTTCATCGCTATATTAATGTGTTTTGGAGAAAATGTGTTTGAGAGCTGGTATAAACGAATCCTTGTCTTTCGTCGTTTCTGTTCTATTCAATGAGAAAGCCCTAACAGCACCTAACAAGTTATTAATTCTAATTTTCTGCAGCTGTATTATTTGCAAAATTTACTGACAATAAAGTTTGGCGTTTTTTGGAGTAAAAATTTCGTTAAATTGCATCTTTCCTCGACTGTATATCAGTCCCTGTTAAAATTACAAGATAATTATAAATACAAAAAAGTTGCTAAATTTTATCTTTTACAACTTTTATTTGAACATTTTTCTCATATAACGAACCGTTACCGAGTTCTTAGCCTGTTTTTTGCACTTTTCATTCAAGATGGCGGCTTGCGCTCACCACCCAAGGTCGAAAACTTGTATTTTTCATAACTACTTAAACAACATATTTCAAAATCATTACTACCCTACTTTTGTAAGGCAAAATTCGTCACCGACTGAAATAACAATAGGTGTGCTAAAAATGATATGAATTAAATGAACAAAAAAAAAACTAGACTTAATACTTTTATTGGATCAACTGCATTATATAAACTATATTTATATAAGTATAAAGAATGTAATATTTTAGAACGCACATAAATACACAACATCAAAGGTTAAAAGTCAAAATCTTGTAATTAAAGTATCTTGTGAACCGACGAACCCATTGTTGACAAGACCATTGTTCTCATGTTCACATAGGTTAGCTAAAATCATAGAAGCATTGCTGACTTTGGGCCAACCCGTGTCATCATTTAAATCTCTCAATATCTTCAAGAACTTCTGTTTTGACTTGTCGATGTTTCTAAATTTCGGTGCTACTTTTTTAGCGAGGACAAATTCAACGATTACATCTTCTACTATAATGCAAGCTACGAAATTGATAAGGGCTATTATGACTATGGCATATCTGCCATCATAAGCGGGTGGTATTAGAAGCTCTATAAGGTCTCTTAACCATTTTGCAGGGTTCAACGTTATATACACGCACACAGCAGTCGATATTAACAAGGAGAAGGTGAAAAAAATATTGGTGTACAGTTGTTTTCTATAGGGTTTGCCTTTGGAAAAAACAACTGCCATTGTTATGTACTGGAACATAGACGCAGTAAATATGGCGTAGTTTTCATAGGATAGAAAATTTTTGTCGTCTTCCTCGTTGAAAACAAAAGGCGTGAACCATTCGTACGTTTGAATATAATAATATGCAATAATTTGGAAGCAAGTTGTAAGCAACATGAAGAAGCTCATAGAGGAAATAGGAATGAAACCCATAAGCGAGGTCATTGGAGGCACCTTGTCTAGAGTGTCGTAAGCCTTTGTGATGCCGAAGAACGAGGCGAAGTTCAATATCAGGCAGATATCTATGAACAGGAATTGCATAGATGTGAGGTTTGCGTCGATGTTGTATAATATAATTACGGAAGCAAATTCTGTTAAGCTGTAGCACAGCATTAGCTTGAATACACCAAAGGAAGTGACTAGAGCTGCTCGGCCTTCTTTGATGACTTTTGGAATACAAGAGATGTTCGGCTCCTTCGAGGTAAATGGTGATGCAACACTGGATTCTGCTTCTGAGAGGGATATTCCTACATGGGCGGCCTTGAGGGCACCGCAGTCGTTGGCGCCGTCACCACACATTGCTAAAAAAAAAAAAAGTAATTGTAAACCAAAGTTATAAAATAAGGGTGAATCTAGTCGTCTAAAATTGAGTTAAATATTGTTGAAATTTTATAAATTGTGATTTGTGCAATTATTTGTCAGACAATAGCTTTTACTAAACTGAAGTGAGTTAATCTCCTAGACTCGCTATACAAATTTATTTATTATTCATTCATTTATTTATTTATACGCCATCTAACAGTACAAAGACTATTTACAAGATGGGAAAAACACATTTAGTACAAAAAAAATTGAAAATAACAAATTACATACTTAATATATACACATGCTATAATACACATATACAGATAGATATACCTCCATATAAAAATATAATAACTGTAACTGTGTTAGATAGTCTCCTATTTTTAAAAAATATCAATGTTATTTCATTGTTATTGTAGTTAGAGCATATGTTATAAATATGTAAACTTAAAGACATTAGTCCGAGCTCCAGGTAGATAAGTGTGTTTATGTCGCGAATTTACTCTTGGAACATTTAATCTGTGAAGTATATTCCTACATTCTGTTTCATGATGAATGATTTTCTTTAAGAAATTTATGGCAAAGTTGTTACGTCTGTCACTTAAATTGCTCATAGAGAACATATCAAGCAGATCACTTGGTGGGAAACCAGTAGGTGGGGATATACTCCATGAGAAAATAAAGATATTTAAGAAAAATGGTTTTGCACCTTTTCTAATTTATTAATATGAATATTATAGCACGATTGCCAAACAAGGGACACATACTTTAGCTTAGACAGCAAAAATAATAATAATATAATAATAACACCACATGTAATGACAACCCCTTTATCCCTGAATGTCTTAAATGACATTGTGCGGGAGAGGGTTACACACTAAGAGACAACGGACATACATCCAATATCCAGTAACTACGATTATCTCTCTACAGAAAAATCCCAGTGCCACGGCCGAATCGAACCTGGGACCCCGAGGTTTCGAGGCAAGTACGTTACCTCTAGACCACGGACCAAATGAAAAGTACAATAATTTTAAAGTTGCAATATTTGATAAATCACGGCCATTGCGTATAATAAAACCCAAAGTCTTATTTACCTACGTCACCTATTAACGTATCAATATGATCAGCAAAGGTTAGATTTCTGTCATAACTTACCGCCAGGTCTTTAAATGTGGACGGTTGAGTTAGCAGTTTATCGCTAAGTGTATTTTCGAAGGTATACTCCGAATCTTTTGTGGACAATGTCATTATATTACATTTTTGCACATTTAATGTGTATGTGAGACTGTTCTCGAGACACCAAGAACTAAGTTTGGAGATGTTGTTTTGTAATGAAATACAATCATTTAAGTTAGAAATTCTATGTAGGAGTTTTATATCATCCGCATACATTAAAAAACAGACATCTAGTACTTTACGTATGTCATTTACAAAAATATTAAAAAGCAGCGGCCCAATAACAGGTCCTTGAGAAACACCTGAAGACGACACATAATCAGAAGACTTGAACCCTTTATACGCGACATATTGCAGTCTATTAGTTAAGTGAGATATGAAGCTTCTGAGAATAAAGATAAATAAACAATGTTGTATCAAACTGAATTTAAAGTAAAAACTGAAATGAGACAAGAAAACTGTCAATTGATCAGAAATACCCAAGGTAGAAAGTTCTCTAATAAATATATTATGATTAAATCTATTGAAAGCTTTCGTGAAATCAAAGTATATTACATCTGTTTGTACCTGCATGTCAATGGAATCAGAGATGTATTGCGTGACACATATTAAATTAGTAGTTCTAGAGCGGTTATTCATAAACCCATGTTGCTGAGTGAAAATACTATTTTTAACATGCAGATAGATAAAATTATGTAGTAATACGTCAAAAGATTTGCCAAAATTACAAATGATTATTATTGGTCGAAAATTAGTTATATCATAGTTATTGCCCTTTTTGTATAAACATCAGAAAAGCAAGAGCATTTAACAGAAAGATTAAGTAGAATCATAGGGGGACGGGCAAATATAGCAGCACAATCTCTCAATAAAAATGCTGGAATACCGTCAGGTCCCATGGTAAGTTTAGGTTTTATTTTCCTTAATGCCATTAAGCTGTCATTTTCTAAGAAGGAAATGATATTAATGCTATAAGTTTCTAAACCATATTCATTTATGGAGATGTTTTCTAGTTCTGCAACAAAATACGATTATTTAAAGAAATCTGCATAGTCTTTTACGATATTTTTTGGGTCATCCAAATGCTCACCATTATAATACATATCTTTAGGGATATTACATTCACTCTTTTTTTGCTATTTACTTAGGCCCAAATCTTAGTAGTATCGTTAATAATGTTATTTTCAGCTTGATTTATATTATTTTTGTAGGCAGTTTTTATATCAAATTTAATGTTTGACCGAAGTTTCGTAAATTCAAATAGCGCAGATTTAGACAACGTTAAAAATCTATTTGGTCCTCTTCACTCACCAACATAGTATCCCAAATTTTTGACTTCCTCAATTAACTGCTGTTTCTGCATTCCAGACATTCTCGCAAAAACTACCCCTTTCGCTACGATTTTCGGTACCAGTTCAGGAAAATATTTCACAACGGTTCCCCAGGAGTGTCCAGTAATAGCGAAACAGTAGTTTAGAGTCTGGTTTCTTTCGATGTCGAGGTTGTTGCCATTGTACTGAATTTTCTTTTCCTGTAGAAAACAAAATTAAAATGAAACATACTTATACGCTAGTTCTTAAATGTATGTTCCTATTTGATTTTTTTCATACTTACGTAAACTGATGGTTGACTACTTATATGATAATCTATGGTTGCAGCTTCATATCTCGTTGGCTCTTGTGCAACGACTTCTATAATGGTTTGGTCTGGATCAACCATTTGACATTCTTTTGCTACATGTAGTCCTGTTTGTATGTTATCCCCTATGACACAGAATATTTTTTATTTATAAAATAGCGTATTAATTGGTGAAGAACAAATAATAAATATACGGGCTTGATAGGTTGAACAGGTTGTATTACATTGAAATAACGACAAAGAGAAAAATTTAAACTTTGAGAACAGTTTATTAGTAGGACTTTATTCACTCATCGCAATAACCCTCAATCAAGTGCTATGTTTTCCTTGATACAAATTTTTCAAGTGCGTTTGGAGGTCTTATTTGAAATACTTTAAACTAAAGAAACACAAACAGAAAATAGTCAGTGGTTGTCAAATTAGAAGATTTTGCTGGCCAAGCCTGTCACCAAGTCTTGAAATTAGGCGCCCGGTAACATTACTATTAAAATGTCTTTAGTTTATCTATATAACGGACTATGTACCTCAAATCTTCGATTTTCATTAATTGTCTAGTATATCCCTTTAACATCATAATTAACTGTATCAGTTTGGTTATAGTATCCAGAATGTAAGACCCGATAATTCTTTAAACAGATAATTCACACCAAATGCTTCTACCTACCAGTAATCATTACCACTTTTAAGTTAGCTTCTTTCAACGTTCTTATAACTCCAGTTGTTTGAGGTTTCAATTTATTCTCAAGTACAATCAATCCAATAAACTCCAAGTCACATTCAACTTCTTCCCTGTGTAACTTGGCAATATCTTCCGATGATATCTCCTCCAAATCTCTTTTACCAAGAGCTATGACCCTGTAGCCTTGACAGGTATAACCTTTCAGTCTTGATAAAATATTGTCAGGTACAGAGGATGGTTGCGAAAGGGAAATTATCATTTCTGGCGAACCTTTGCAATAAACGCTGTAAGAACTTGTATCTGAAGCTTTTGTTACGACGCTCATTCTTTGTAGGAGAGAAGTGAATTGAAACTGATGAATTATTTCGATTTCAACATCTTCCTAAAATCAATAAACACACTTGTTAAAAAAATAAGACGTGTATATTATAATAAAAATAGTCAAGGGGATTCACATAAGGCCAGTTTATACTACACTAGTTAAATTGTGTTTGGTATCTGTTGTTATTGATTAAGTAATGTAACAAAAATTTATTTTTACCTCATTTGATGAAGTATCTGGTTTAATCACTACATGGTGATGTTTATTTGTTCGAGTTCCATCGCTTGCCTTGTCATATACATCATCCAGTATCCATCCCGTAGACTCGAACATCTAAAAAATTGATTAAATACAGAGTGTTGGATCATTCTAAGAATAAAGTGCTTACGGTCCTTTGAAGGACCCGTAGAAAAACTAGTTTTTATCATATAACTAGAGAACCATCTGAGATAAAAATTTGAAATTTGACATACCATTTTTAGATTAAGGTTCATTTTTGAGAATATTTTAAAATTTTTAGTTCACCAGTGGCGTACATATGGACCAATTGTACTAAATTTGTTCACAACTACAGTGCTGGACGATAGGTTGGATTAATGCAAATTTCTAAGGTAAAGAAATCATATATCTTCTAAATGATTTGGAATATCGAAATACGGTTTTCAGGTTTTTTTTTGAAATTTCATTGACAGTAACTGGGCTGAATATCAATTTTCCGTTGTACTCAAAAAAGACATATACAGAGTGTAAACTAAACCCTTTACAAAAAATCAAAATTTCATTCTTACCGAAAATTTAAGAAAGCCAAAATTGAGTGGATTTTTTTATACCAGGGTAATCTATGGATCAATTAGAAAAAAAGATTTCGGCGGATTTTTGATATCTCGCTTATTTTTAATGTACCTTTTTTATTGAAATAATTTTTTGAAAATGTACCTCTTACTTTTTAAGAACAAGGTAAGTAATGAATTTTTTTGTTATTATCAAGTAACCTTGTGTACTACCTTAGTTCTCAGAATTGTAATTGCTTATACAGAGTGTCTGCTAAAACATTTAATAAGCGTGTCACGAAAAAATTGTAAATTTAAATAAAATATTTGCAGGCCCTGTATAATTAAAACGAATAATGTTTTAAAATTTTGAAACTGTGGAGAGAAACCCTAGACAAATATCTCGAAACGGTTTTATATATATATATATATATATAAAAATATATATATATATATATATATATATATATATATATATATATATATATATATATATATATATATATATATATATATATATATATATATATATATATATATATATATATATATATATATATATATATATATATATATATATATATATATACATCATGGTCTATCATAAATCGTTTTCGACAAAAAAAAGTTGAAAATCGATATCTCGAAAACGGTTTGAGATAGAAACGGTTTGCATGTTCCTATCTTAATTTTATCTGAATAAAAATACAAATTTTAGTTTCCAGGGAAACAGCTAGAAGAAGTAGTATAATATCGACTAGGGCCTCCTCTGTAATCGAAAACTTGAGCAAGATCCTCTTGAATTTCAGGTGGACTGGGCCTTGATACTACCAACAATTTTAGGTATGACCAAACGTTTTCAATCAGATTTAGAACGGGTGACTTTGCAGGCCAATCCATCCTATCGACATGGTTTTCTTCCAAAGTCTGGTTATCAATTTGAGCCCGATGAGATCAAGCATTGTCGTCGATTAAAACAAAACCTTCTCCATAATCCTTCGCATAGGAGATAACTATTGGAATAAAAATATTATCACTATATCGTCGAACTGTAACAGTTTTGCTGGTAATAAACAATTCTGTTTTGCCATTCCACTTGACTCCGGCCCAACCATTATTAACTCCTCCACCAAAGGCCTCTTGAGCTACCATGTTTTTTTCGGCATATCCAGAATTAGACTCACGCCATACCAAAATTTTACAGTCAGAGTAATTCAGGTTAAATCTGCTCTTATCAGTGAAAATGTAGTTTTCATTCTTCATCCAATTCAAATGGTTTTGAACCCACTCCAATCGAGCTGTCCAATGGCAGGGAAGCAGGCGTATACATTTTGCTCGACGTCTGACTCTAGAAAAATATGTAATTTTAGGTATTGGGGTATTATGATTACACAGTGGCATAAACCACAAACAAAACAAAAACAATTCTTGATTCTTTTAATTTTTTTTTAAATTTTAAATCAAAAGTTGATAAAAGTTGCAATTTTTTTCCGTACACCTCTTCACTTAATTTATAGAACTTGTTTCTTAGTCATAAGGATGATAAAACACACGACATACTGTTAAAAGCATCTTACCTTAAGTTGTTGCGATTAAGGGTTCTTTTTACTGTACGATTTGAAACTAAAATTCCTGTCTGATTCCTAAACGCAGCGTTAATTTTTTCTCGCACTCTGTGTCCTATTTCTTCGTACATTTCTTAGCAAAATTCGTTCCTCTCGCGCTCCAATTTTTTTGATGCCCTCCAAAGGTTAACATTTTCTAACCGCCTTTTCAACGTTTGAATTATACTTTGGGTAACACCGTTTTGTATTAGCAACAGTCTGTCGAGATAGACCCTCATTTAAAAGTTGTTTACAATTTCTTCTTTCGTTTGTTGTCAATCGTGGCATTAATAAACTTTTTTTTATTATGAGAAAAACGATATTTTTCAACCGAAACTATCAACACAAACATATTTATGCTGCATATGCAACTGTCAAACGAAGCATTTTTTGTTTCCAAAGGTGATTTGATTGTTACAATACTCTGCCCATCTGATTGTTGCTACTGCAGGTTTTTTAAATGCTTTATAGGGATTTACCGTGTACAATGAAATTGGGTCACCCTGTAAATATGACAATAGTCAACCTATCAAAAAAATAAATAAATAAAAGATGTTTGTCTACGGTTTCTCTCCACAGTTTCAAAATTTTAAAAATTATTATTCATTTTAATTATACAGGACACTGCAAAGAGTTTATTTAAATTTACAGATTTCTTCGTGACATACGCTTTTTAAACGTTTTAGCAGAGTATTCTGTATAAGCAATTAGAATTATGGATACTAAGGCAATTACAGGTACACAAGGTTACTAGATAATAAGAAAAAAATTCATTACTTACCTTGTTCTTAAAAAGTAAGAGGTACATTTTCAAAGAATTATCCTAATTTCAATAAAAATCCCGTATATTCAAAACTAAGCGAGATCTCAAAAATCCACCGAGTACATTTTTTCTAATTAATCCATAGATTACACTGGTATAAAAAATTCATCTCGATTTTGGTTTTCCTAAGTATTCGATAAGAATGAAATTTTTGATTTGTTGTAAAGGGTTTAGTTTACACTCTGTATATGTCTATTTTTGGGTACAATGGAAAGATGATATTCAGGCCAGTTATTGTCAACGAAATTTCCAAAAAAGTCCTGAAATCCGTATTTCAAATTTTCAAATCATTTAGAAGATATATTTCAAAATTACCATAGAAATTTGCATTACTCCAGCCTATTGTCCAGCACTGTATTTTATCGCTCATTATTTTGGAAAACAAATCACATTAATAGCCGAATGTCGAAAAAAAAATGAATGAGCTGTGAAAAAATCATTGGTTTTGTAGTTCCACTTACTCGTCTGTATCGTAGAGAGCTGTAATACACAAAAACGTGATTAAATTTTGACCAATTTATAAAAATGTTAAGGGTTAGCAAAAAAAATCGATGAAAAGTGGGAAATATTGGACACTTATTAAATATGTTAAAAGTTTATGAAACGTTGGCGATAGAATTGTTGCCCAGGACGCAATTTCCATTAATACATTTTATAACTATGAGACTATTTATAACTAATTTTTTTAATAAGTACCTACCTTAACATCAAGTGGGTCTCCACAAAGTTCATTATTGATAATAGACAGGGAGTGACAAGTCGCCATTCCTCTGAGGAGGCGTGAAGTACTAGACAAAGCTTTAACGTCTTTTAATGCAGTCTTAATTTTATTGTCTTCCACTGGCACTATCCCCCACATATCTAATTCATCTTCAGTTAAAGTACCAGTCTAAAAATAAATACAAAAGATAATATTGTATTCGAATTATTCAACAAACACACACAAATACCAAAGCACACCCTGTTATATGACTCCAACGTCTTGATTCCTTACTTAACGTCGAATATCTTAAAAATGGCGGAGCAGAATAAAATTGAAAGAAAAACATTATGGGCCAATCGGCGAGGACATTACGAGTGAGAATAATTCCGAATAAGCTGGATAAATTTTTATCAATTTAATTGAGTCTCAGAAATCACACCAATTTTGCACCTCCCTGAAAGGTTGAGCTTTTGCCGTCATCATGAAAAAATATCCGAAAAAATAAAAATTTCTGAAATATTTGCAAATATCTCGGTTTGTGTCAACTTAATAGAAAAACATGTAGTTATCGATGTTGAAGATGGGTAAAATGCGTTGGAGTATTTCGACCGTTTCAGTCAACTTTGGAAAATGGGACAGATTATGTAGAAAGTCAAATAAATGAACCATATCTGTAAATATTTCATAATTTTAAATTTTTTCGGATATTTTTTCAAGATGGCGGCAAAAGCTCCTCAACCTCTATCAGGGGCATGCAAAATATTGTTGTCGTTGGTGGAAAATTAATATGTGACTTCTGAGATCCAATTAAATGGAAAGATCCTATTTTGGCAAATTGAAGATTAATTCCAACTTGTTCGGTATTATTCCCGCACTCGGCTAATTGACTTACCGATTGGCCTATAAATAGTTTTTTGAAAGAAAGCAAAAAACCCTTTTTCCATATCTGTTACTTTTCGAATAAAATTATTTCCGTAAATAAATAACGTATTGTCTATCGTATAGTTTTATTTCAAGCTTTGCTAGGTTATTTATTAATTAAAATTTTGTAGTGGTTTCATTATTTGATTATTCTAATACTACTTAGTCTATTTTTATATTTTTGTGTATATTTCTATATGGTAAGGTCAAGTGAAGTAGCCGCGTATTGTTAATTGTAAATTTATGTTTATAGTTATTTTTCAAAAGACATTATTAATACATATATAACACTGTTTTTTTTTCAATTTCTTTACTATACTCCTTTTTCCTTAATTTTATTTACCTTATCAAAGCAAATGCAGTCGACTGATCCAGAAACATTAATCACTCTGGAGTTCATGCAGAAGATTTTGTAATTTTTTAGTCTATTTAAAGCATATAATTTCCCAACGGTCATCGCTGCAGGTAGAGCTGGTGGAACAGCGATTGTTATTAAATCCAGCGACTTAATCAATATATCTAAAGCATTAATATTTCTTGTGCTCTAAAAAACAAAATTTTATACGACTCAATGATATGCAATAGTGTCAGCGGCAATTTGCAATTCCACTTTTATGTTGTTTCAGAATACCAATTTTTTTGTTTGTGCATCTGGTATTTACCTTGGATACAACGGTGTAAATGACTCCCAAAATGGCTATAAAAGCTAGAATTCCAATAAATTTATAACTGTCACTTTCAAATTTAAAGTCTGCTGGTGGGGGATATAGAATACTTCTGACTAGTTCCCCCTTCGCCGTTAAATACCCCGTTCTTATCACCACAGCGAGAACTTTTTCTTGCCCTACCAATAAAAATTCTTTATAAAGGTAATTATTGTTTATAACAAATTTAATACCATGATAAAGGAAACAGAAAAATTCTCATAAAATTCCTTTATTAATGTGACCGGTTTCGTGAACAAATTAATTACCTCCCACCATCAGACACAGGAATTTTTATAAATATAAAACCAGGGTAGTCAAATTAGAATCAAAATAGTTTTGCAACAAAAATCAAAATTATAAATAAATGTAAGATATAAATTTTGTTAGTATCTTAGTTAACCTTTTTAATAAAATTTCTAAAATTTAACTCTCTCTTAAACATTTCTTATACTATAAGGGAATTTTTGGATTTTGTTTTTCGTTTCTTTTATGGTGTAATATCTTCTTTTACTGTGTATTGTTTCTGGTTTTTTTTTCGGTAAAGGGTTTTTTGTTACTGGGACCGATTCACCTAAAACATATTTAGTTACGTAGACGTGGTTCAGTCGTTCGTAATCTTGGGATTTTTCGCTGAATGAATAAATATCCACAGGGTGGTTCACAAATAATCCGAAGAGCGGTGAAACCTTATAGGGCTTTTTTGGATTTGCAAAATGGCAGGTCTGCGGAAAGTTACCATATGTATAGGTAAGTTCAGGTACAAAACCGAAAATGTTTCGGACTACCCTTTGAGGTGCCACAGCTACTCCCAAAAATATTTTGTCACGTATTGAATTTTTTTTTGGCAGTATGCCAGCTAGTTTCTTTCCACCATAAATAACAAGTATACCAAATTTCAGTACAATATATTCACTTTTTGAAGTGCCCCAATGCCCCTGTTTTTCGGTACAAAATAACGCTCTTGAAAATTTTTAACAAAAAACTTTAACTAAACCGTGTTAGAGAAGAACGAATATAAAAACTAAAAACTAAAACATTTCATAAAAAAACTAATTAACGATTATTACATATGAATCTGCATTTATTTGGGGATGGCTGGAGCACCTCAAAGGGTAATCTCAAAGTTTGAAGGTTAAGAATTACACCTGTTTATGGTTTATTAAAACGAATTTGCATGTTACAATTTAACTGATTAAAAGCAATGACAAAACCCTTTTATATGAAGGTCAAAGTATTACCTGTTTAATTATACAATTACATAATTAGGTGTATTTCCTCTCAGTGATCGATACATTGTCGATATTACCGGTTTGTTAATCTTGCGCTGATAACACAGGCACACACAAAAAAAAATTTGTACTCTAAATCAAAACCATGTTTCCTTATGTATTTTGATGTCCTGAAACCGAATCTGGCCATAAAAAATTATGGCTATTGCATCAGTTTTTAGTTACGGTACATTTTTAGCTACAGGTAGCATAAAAATCACCTTTTTTAAAACAAAAAAAATTACAATTTTGTTAGACAATTTTTTTGCCCAAATCATCGCAATCTACATTTCCATGGGTGCTAAATATGATTTTGACATCAAAATTGGTTTTTTGGCATCTACCAACTGTTAAACTGCCAACTCTCACAATTGAAATTCAAGATAAATTGTTTTGAGTGGCATGCAAAAAAACTTTCATTAATTTCTTTTCCGAAATCAGTAAATATGATATGGTTATCGTAATTATAATATATCTGTAGATTTCAATAGTACTTTGACAATAACCGTCAAAGTCATGTTGAGCACCTTCAAAAGCGTAGGTACTGATAAAATTTTAAAAATAATTTTTTTTTGAAATTTTGGAATTTAGCAATTGACTGCGATCAGGGACTGCTCTGGCGTTTCCGCCGCCCCGGAAAAAAAACAAATTGCCGCCCCTTTTGAAGTTATTTTTTCTTAATAAAAAATGGTTTTAATTTGTAATAAAAACGTATATTTAAAAAGAAACAAGTATTAAAAAACATTTCGTACAAAAAAAAGAATAAATTAAAATAAAACAGTGTTGTAATACCTATAGATACCTAATTGTTATATTTTAAAAATATTTACTTAGTTTTAAATATACAGGGTGCAATTTTACCGCTATTACGATTTAGATTTTTTCCTCACTTAAACCTAAAACCTAAATAGAAAACAAAAGTAAATATATAGAACCACAGCAATACATTGTTTGTTTGAGTTATAATCAGAAGAATATTTTTTTCTCACTTTTAATACTGCAAATTTTTTTATTGCCACTTTTAAGTTTATTTGATCAGCAATTTC
>JANEYF010005737.1:0-95399 GCA_029963845.1 Rhamnusium bicolor | reverse complement strand
GGGTTGTAGTTCCCCGATGAACTGATTTAAGGCAAATGTTTGTACACAAATCTCTATCACCTTTGAAAGAAGGTACTTAATTATGAAACGATCTGCATAATACATTTAAATAAATAATAATCTTACAGTTAGAAGTTTTGTGTTGAAAATTTGTTCTCTTAGTATTTTGATAGGAATTAAAGTACCAGATGTACAATCTTCTTCAGTTGTTTTTAGAGAAATACGAAGTGCTCTAGAGGATGAATGGAATGGTGGAATTTAAATTAAGGCAAATATTTACGTTAGATTTAATTCTGTCATCTCTGTTTTTTTCTAGGTTTTATAAAGAACTTTTTATTATAGGCTTAAAATATATAATTTTTATAACAGCTTTCAAACTGAATTTTTTTATGTTAAATTCTTATGAATTTTTTTATTTTATTTTTTAACTCTCATCTGCACATTAATAAAAGCAATTTAAATGTCAATGCATTTTCACATGTATTTATGACATACAGAAAAGATATCCGTACTTTAAGTTGTATCTCTAAAGACTATTACTATTGCACTTAACACAAATAGGCGAGTTTTTATTTTAAATATATAATATATAATAAATATATTAAAAATACAATGCATTGATTAAGGATATAACTATGAGTTACGGATATTCTGTAAGATTAGTTGAAAAACGAATTAGGAAACGTAAATTTAAAGAGAAACCTCGAAATTTTTCGACCTTTCAACATGATAGAGAAAATCCGAATTTCTATATTCCATATGTCCTCGTAAAAATTTTCGAAATAAAACTTCTTTTAAACATTCAAACAAAATTAAACAAACGAAAGGCGATTACGAAATGGATCAACAAAATATATGAAACTTCGAACAATTCACACCAGCCTTAAGTATCACATGGCTCATCTCAAATACGGTAGAATAGATAAGTTTATTGTTGTCTACTATGCGTTTGAGAACAACCGTAAAACAGATATTAGCAATTTAAAATTAATTAGGAATGTATCAAATGCTAGACAGTTGAGCATTTGAATGTTTGAAAATCACAAAGTATAAAAATAGTATGAATCGTGAAAATAGTTTAGGTATATATAGGATTTATTGTTAGCATATGGATAGTTTTAATCATCTCCAGATAATGCCAACTTAGTTGGCAAAACACGTCGAGTGCAATGTATGGTGTTTTGATGTTTTGTGGTAAATCATATCAGTGTTAGCTTCACATCAAAGGTTTCAACCCATCTCAGAATTATTCATTCTCTTATTATAAACATTGTTATCAATAGACTCAAAAAAGGATAAAATGCAGCCAAATCGAACACTAATGAAATAAAAACATATCTTGGCAGGAATGTCCAAAGTTTTTGTTGAAAATGACCTCCGTACAATAGAATAATCAGTTGAACATGTCCTGACGCACGTTATGGTGATGGATGCACATTCGTCGGTTAGTCATGTCTCAAATCCAAAAGACTTTCTCGTTGAATAATGAACACATTGGATTTGAGATAACTCCACAAAAGAAGTCCAGGCGTATCAAATGTTGTGAACGAACGTCATTCGGTCTAGTCACGAGGTCTATTTAACCTATCAGGGTACAGGTTGTCATGGCGACTGTTGTCTGAAATAATGTGGAGGGACATCTTCCTACTGGAAGGTTATTTCGATCCCGGTAAAATTTCTGGGGATTATTTTGGATTATTTAGGTTATTTCAGGATCGATAACATTCTCCAATATATTGAAGGCATGAGTTCAGTCAAGTTTTCTTCAATGAAAAATGGTCTTAATATTAGATCGTCCAAAAATACCCGCCCAAACATTCTTCTAGGGAAATTATGTGTGACTTTTACTATACCAGTACTATACCAGTTCTGGTCACTTCAATATTTTACGTTTCCATTGTTCACATTTCCATTAAGCAAAATAGAGCTTTAATCACTGAAATAGAATATCAAGCTCTTCTTTCAGTCATGATCTCACAGAATTCCATTCTTTTTATCTTCAAAAAATACATAATTTTAGGTGGAATATATTTTTTTGTTGGTGGCGCTGTCAAAGATTTTGACTGCGACCTGCAATTCGAATTTAACGAGGTATTTAGTGCAAAATAGTCTTGTTTTTTGAGTACTGGTGCTTGAACTTATGTTAGATGAAATAGTTGTATTCCAGGTATGTCTAAACATTGTGAGGCTTGTAATAATTGTAAAAAGTGAATCAACACGCATAAGTCTAAAATTTGTCTATATATTTTGTTTAATTTTTAACGGTTTAATTCGTCCAGTTTCATGTTACTTCTACTGTTATTACTTCTTGGTTTTTGGTAATAAAGTGCGTTGATGTTGAATTCAACTTACATCTAAAAATTTTGGTGCAATTTAGTTTGAATTATTTCTTTGAAAAAATTAGTATCTACGCTTACATAATTTCCGAATCAGTTTTTACCAAAAATTTGTAATTTTTAATTACATTTTAACAAGCTACCATGGATATATATGATTCGATAAGCTACTGCTAGAGGACTGTAATTACACAGTTTTAGGAGGCGAAATTGGATATATTTCCATTTTAACTGTTTTAATCATTTTTAAATAAAGCACAGGAATACTACTTTCTAAACTAATTATATCTATATCAATAAATTCTCCAGATTGTTTCACTTACAATTATTATTTATTACTTTATAAATTATAACCGTATTATTCTACTGTGATTGTACATTTCAGAGTAATTCCACTTTCAAAGATAATGTGGTGAAAGGCGGTTTTACGAAAAAGTTAGTTTTATTATGTAATAATCAAAAGTATGGTATTAATGTCCATCAAAAACCCTCTTTACTCTTATAATAATTACAAAGTCAATATTTTAGCACTTTAACTGATGTAGTGCTGCAAATTTCCTGCATAAAATTCATAGATCACATAAATCTTCTAAATGGGTTTAATCTGTCAAATACAATCTTGGAAATTAAATTAACAACAGCGCACACCCAGCAGGTGATATGAGGGCGGTATGCTCTTGTTGAACATGAACTATACATATAATATGTGAATTATACGATTAACGTACAGATAAGATATTTAACTAATTTAAAAAATACTTGCACAGCACAAGTTTCTGAATACATACAAGATAAATAATTTTCCAGCGATATTTATAATTTTTTTCTAGCGTGTTTAAATAAGAGCGCAATATTTCAAGGTTCAATAAAATATGATTTTCTGTAGCAAAATACTAAAATATTTATTGAGTTATAATGTGGACATTTGGGAGTTATATGTCGAACAAGACATATGGTAAATGGCCGCCACGGATTTGCTGGCACATGCGTACTCTTTTTGTGAAATTTTGAATAACTATGTTGCACATATGGTATTTCGTTGATATAGTCTAATTACGGCCTTCAATACTTCGGTGGTAGCGGGCTTGTTGGCATAAATTTGTGACTTCAGATAACCCCACAGTCAAAAGTCCAAAAGGTATTAAATCGCAAGAGCGTAGCGGCCAATTCTGGTCACCAAACCGAGACATGACACGATCAGGAAAGGACTTGTGCAAGACCGTCAATGTTTCACGGGTATGGCAAGTGGCACCGTTCTGCTGAAACCACATGTCGTTAAGAGCAATATCTTCCAATTGAGGTACAAAAAACTGAGTTATCATAACACGGTAACGTTCGTTATTCACCGTTACTGCATTACTTGCCTCGTATTGGAAGAAAAACGACCCAATGATTCCTCCAGACCAATGAGCACCAAACAGTGACACGTTTTGGATGCATTGCTTCTTTAGGAATCATTTGTTGATTTTCTGAGCCCCAAATGCAGCCAGCATTGCTTCTCATGAATTATTCGTGGATTTTCTAAACCCCAAATGCAGCAGTTTTGCCTTTTAACGAAGCCATCGAGGTGAAAATGGGCCGTCAAAAGTTGTTGAGTCAATTGGACTTTGTAGGCATGAGGATGCGAACCTTTAGTGAGAATACGCTGAAGAGTGGCTGTTGTAACGTCCAATTCTTGTGCACGATAACGAATCGGCCACGCTCTCGCGAACTGCCGTGATATTTTATTCTGAACTACTTCTACGAGCTCGTCTCGTGTGTTTCACATCACAACCGAACCAGTACTTTCGAATTTTTCGATTATTCTTTTCACAGTAGATGAATGAGGAACATTATTTCGACCGAAAATTGGACACGTTTTACGAATCGTGGCAACCAAACTTTCACCATTTTGATAATAATGTTTAACAATCAGAACGCGTGTAATGCTCCATGTTTACTAACTCCCGTCTGTCTCCTATCGACCTGGCATTTCATAGTCTTGTGACATCATGACTGCCAAACTGGTGCGCAATTCAAATCATGCGCTCTTATTAAAACACCTTGTTTATTTCAAACTTGAGGAAATAGAAAGTTTCCGAGATTGGATTATTTTATAGAATAAGATTTACTTTAAACATTTATAAGAAAAGCGCGATGTGCTATTAAAAATAATAAAAAAATTTAGTCCACCTAGGCTAGGGGTTGCCGCTCTCGGTACTTGCTGTGATGCAAGTCGCTATCCGCCACAGAGACATCTAGGATGTCGGTCGGATAGTAGCAATCAGACCATATGAGAGTTTCATACCTCTCACCACTATATTTATATATATATATATATATATATATATAATATATATATATATATATATTATATATATATATATATATATATATATATATATATATATATATATATATATATATATATATATATGAATAGTGGTGAGAGGTATGAAACTTCTCATATGGTCTGAATGCTACTATCCGACCGACATCCTAGATGTCTCTGTGGCGGATAGCGACCGATTTGACATGATTTGAAGGTGTAATTCAATGCAGGTCGGGGTATTTGCCCGCTGAGTAGTTGTTTCCTTCAAATCATATTTAATTATATATATATATATATATATATATATATATATATATATATATATATATATATATATATATATATATATATATATATATATATATATATATATATATATATAAAAATTGTTGCTTTGCCTGCAATAATAATAGTGCGCGATTTGAGCAGTAATAGTACAAATTTATTTCTAAAGACAAAAACAGGTAAAAAAAACGCGTAAAAATACAGACATATTGAGGTAAAATTGAATCAATAAACCCTAAACCATAAAAAATACCAAAAATATATAAAAAACAAAAAAAGACTTGACAAAAATCTACTAAATATAAACTAAATAGTGAGCCCAAAACAAGGAACAACAGGACATTCGACAAAAATTAAAAACACTAAAAGGAGAGACCCAAAACTAAGAAAAATCCCACCTATTTCTCTGGGACAAAAGTGGAATACGAAAACAAACAAAAAAAATACTTGTTCTACATTTTATTTGGATAAATCCTTGTGTGTCAAAATTTGTATTAAATGAAATTACTCTCAAAATTCCATTGCAAAAAATAAAAAAGTTTTACGATAATTTTACTGACAATAAAAAGTTAGAATGTCCTGTTTTATCTCTGATACTTCTTTGAGATATATTTGTAAAGTACAGTCTGCATTAAATAAAGAAACAAGTAATCGAAAAAATCCTGGTTACGGGTTTATCAAAAATATTAACAACTATTTGCTAGTATACATAACGAGTAGTCAGTGTACATTAAGGCACGGATTATGACCATTTGGCGACCATGGTACTAATTAATTTTTCGCCTCCTATTAAATGGATCAGTGGCTCGTAGTATAATGTGTAGGAAGGTCAAATTTAATGCACTGAGTGTTAGTTCCAGAGAGTATGCGGCACTGCAGGCGAACATTTTTGAAAGTTCAAGATCATTGTGATATTCAGGTAGCCCAAAATTTGCATAACCTCTAAAACATCTAAAAAGATCGTGAGTACTTAGTGATGGAAAATTTGTTTTTCTTCTTTGCCATTATATAAATTTTCCGCTGCGTATAAACTAATCATAAAAAAACAACAAAAAGTAGTATCTTCTTGCTTTTGTGATGCCTTAGTTAAATATGAATGATTGCTCTATCCATTACAAGGGATCAGTAATATCATAAACTACCCTAGTGTTAATAATATGTGCATATTTACAAATAAAATTATCTGGTAAACTACATTATCCGCAAAATATAAATAATCATAAATCATATAATTAATTAAATTTTGCAAAATTGCTGTAACACTACGAAGTGCGGTCCTGGGTATTCGATAAACTACTAGGCTCCTACTTACTTATGATGTTTCTTCATAATAATAACCCAACTAAAGAGAATTCTAATTGTTTGTGCCACTACAGAATTCCGAATGAGGTTTTTCTCATGTTTCAGAGAATTGTTTACCAAATTCCTAAGCGATTTATAATAGCGTTAAGTTTACTGTTTCCTTGTATTTGCTTAAAACCATGTTCCCCAACAACCCTGACCAGGAACTTCATTAATCATTTTAAATTATCTGTAACTACGATTCCTTTTTTTCTGTGAATTTGACTCTAACTAAAATACATTTGTTAAACTAAGTTAGATATTCATGACTAAATTTTTTCAATTTTGCGTTTTTTAGTTTTCGATGACAATACTTCACAAACAGTGTAAGACACGCTAAAATTTCAAGAGGATAATTTTGAGGCCCATGAAATTTCCTAAACGAGTAGAATAGAATCATTTTTCTACAACTCTCCAGTGTGGGAAAAGTGCGCTCGAAATTACGACTGCAGCAATTTGGCGCAGCTTTTTGAAAATCTACAAATTCCGTGTTATCATGACAAGCGAATTTTTGTTAAAATTCTGCATTACAATGGACACTACTGGGAGGAATTTCCAGTGTTTAAAACATTCTTTAATCTGGTTTGACGATCTGGCGGCTGTTTAAATAATGTCCAAAAACTACCCGTAAAGGTAAAATTTACGAAACTGCAGCTTCTTCCATATTGCAATTTTCGTAAATCCATTGCAAAATTTTAAAAATTGATTTAGTACCCTAATTTTTAAGAACAGCATAAACATATACTATTTTAAAAATCATCCGTTTGTTGAAGAAAATAGGTTATTATATTATACGCATGTTAGCAATTTTAATAAATATCGAACTGATTTTAACCTTTTTCACCGGTATTGCAGTATATACAAAAAAACCCAAAAACAACACACACAAAAAAAAGAAAAAACGCGCCCCGCCCCCCTTTTTCCCAAAAAAAAAATTTTTTTTTATTTTTTTTTGAAATTTTTTTTTTTTTAGGTTAAAATTTAGCAGCACGTTCTTCCAGGAGAAGTACACGGGCATAATTTTCGTGCATATTTCTTACAGTTACAATTTGGCACTAACTCGTCATTAGAAGAAAACATTAATGTAACTTTTCGGGGAATGTGGCAATTACCTCATTACAGTATCCACATAGGAACGGATCGAGCTTCTCAACGTTCATTTACAAACCGGGTGGCCCACTTAAAATAAAGACACCCCTGTAACTTTTTCTTTTTCATGATAGAGATTTCCATTTTGGCACAGATGTAGAACTTCAAAGTGCTGCTTCTTTGGAGCTCTTTAGTTCAAGTGTCAAAAGTCACCACAACCTACTACAACTCCGGAATAGAGCCAATTTGCAATATTTTGCTTCGCATTGCAGATATCGAAAAAAGTTATTAGAAAAAGTTGTTCAGATTCGAAATATGACGTAGTATACCAGATTTCAGCACAAAATTCACATTTTTGTTTTTTCTATTTTTTGTCCGCCAATTTTATTACAAAAGTTCGAAAATATTTATAATAGATTTACAGAAGTAACATGACAGACATTTAGTGATTGTCAGTTTATTTGTTTAAAAAAAAAAAATTGTGCTGAAATCTGATACATGCCATCAAAATTCGAATCTGGACAACTTTTACTAATAACTTTTTTCGATATCTGCAATGCGAAACATAATATTGCACATTGACCCTATTCTGGTTGCGTTGTAGTAGGCCGTGGTGACTTGTGACATTTGAACTAAAGAGCTCCAAAGAAGCAGCTCATGATATTCTACATCTGTACCAAAAACGGAAATCTCTATCATGAAAAAGGAAAAAAGTTACAGGCGTGTCTTTATCTTAAGTTGGTCAAGCTGTATATTACAAGAAAGCTCTCAGAATATGCAATTTAATTGACTGGCTTGTTGGTGGTAACTCTGCAAGAGCTCAAACTGCCGTTATGATAGAACCAATAGTAGAACTCATTGAATGTTGTACAGTTAGTGTCCTTTTAAGAAAGTGAACCAAGTACTCCTCAGTAGAATGAATCGAGTCTTTAATTATTATTATATCGGATGTACCTACTAATATAAGAAATTATAATATATTACATATACTGAAATAACAAATATGTAAGTACGTATAAAAATTGTGACGGAATTATAGCTTATATCAATCTATGTAACAAAATTTTACCTCGAGCAAAATTAATCATGTATTTTTCCAGGATCTTTAGAAAATTGTATGTGCTTTCAAATTATCCTCTTGACATTTTAGCGTATCTCGCATTGTTTGTAAGATATTGACATCGAAAGTCAAAAATAATTGAAAATTAAAAATAATTTAGATTTTTTTTTGAAAACCTGCCATTTTTGAAAAAAATATCCAAGATGGCGGAATCATTGTCTATGACTTTCTCTAAAGTTATGTAGGTGACCTACCATTATATATTGAACTCTAGTCTGGGACACACACTATTTCTGCAGTGATCATTTGTTTCTAATAATATACTAATCGTATAGATTCAAATACTTTTACTTCCTCACCCCACAAAATGTGTCTGTATGTGTGTGTGTGTGTGTCTGTGTGGTTCGCGATAGTAGCTACAATTTTTGAAATAAAGCTTTTAAATTTGGTACACACATTCTAGAGGTCAAGGAAGAGATTCAGTTCGTTGATGAGCAAAATCGGTCCCAATGTCTAAAAATAATATTAGTGACATTCTACCCATGTGACTTTTTTGAAACGTCAAAATGTGATTTTTTTTGAAAAGTCAAAAATTACTTTTATTATAAACTCCATCACACGTTGAGTTTTACTATAGTGAGGAAGTTCTGATTCCCAAGTAATTGGCAGCGGTGTTTAATCTGAAAAAGGGAAATTAATTTCGTTACAAGTTAGCTTAGAAGAATTTATGATTCATTATCCACTACTCGGCATCTATTCCTTAAGAGTAATCTTTTGGATGCAGTTAGTTATTTACTTACCATTAAAATTCAAATTTTAAATTATTTTTATGCAATTTGTTTACGTAAGCTTAAAACTTATGTACCTATCCAATAATGAATAAAATAATGAAATATTTCATTTATTCATATTGTATTGGTGGGTATACCAAACAAAAACGAAGTGAATTGTCTTATATAACCTTTCTTGTTGACAGAGTAAAATGGTGTGAAATGATCCCATGAGAGAAAACGATCCATTGCGTGTGGGTTATGTTATGAGGTTATTTCCAAATTCAACATATTGGATGTAAGGTTCTAGTTGAGCAGTTACATGCTATTAGATTCTACAATTATTCGTAAACATATAATTAAGGATATTTTTGTAAGAATTATAGTTACAAATATTTTATTTGGTGTCATTTTATGAAACTAAATATTCGTATTTGCTATTAATAAAAAAAAATACGCATCAGTATTGCCTGTAATTTTATATATTAGATCTACATGTTATTTAGGATGAATCATTTGTTTTCGTTTTTTAACATTACTAACAGTTTTAAGTTAAATACTTGATGAAAACATGCTCTTACTGTACGTACAGTTACAACCTTTCTCATAAATATTTTTTTAAGCGGCCTGCATAGATTGATGTATGATAGACTGCGATAGAGGCGTACTGTCGCCCTATATATGACTGCTATCTTAAGAGTGGTCGTGTACCCACCGGTATGTGCTGTATATTTATATTATATTTATATACCGTATATAAAATCTCAGTTAAGGTAGATCATATAGCTAATAGGCAATAAAGTTCATTAAATATGGAATTCCAATTGCAGTGTGATTAGATAATCTCTCCATCATAGCTGCGTGTTCAAATCCCGACACTGGCAAATGTGCAATAATTATTTTATTATTACTTTCTTATACCTCATATAAGGAAGTATAGTAATCGTGATTTTTTTTCGACCTCAAGATTTTGATTGATATATACGTTTTGAACCCTCCTGAATCCATTCTAACTAGTTTCCGAATGATGTCTGTCGGTGCGTATATGTAGGAGTGTGTGTGTGTGTGTGTGTGTGTGTATCCGCGATAACTCAAAAAATACTAATGGGAGACTTCCCAAATTTGGCAGTTAAGATTTTCAACAACATTTTAGGTGACACATCAAATTTGGTGAATGTGGTACCACCAGAAGAGACATAATGAATGAAAGAAAAAAATATCTGATGTGGCCAGCACATAACTTTCTTACACCAGTATATATTATCATATTCTAAAAAAATCATTCTATTTAATTCTTCACTTACCTCAATTAAATTTTAATAATAATAAATGAAATGTTTCATTAAAATTTTTAAATAATTAACTATCAGCGTCATTCGATACTGTCAATAGTAATTCATGTCATCATATATTTTAATCATTTCTTCTTATTGACATTGACATTTTTGTAATTAAAATGCAAAGCAAAGTCAAACTGCTAAATTTTAACCCATTGAGGTCAAATCCGTACAAAATTTCAGCTTACATCAGTTTTATTCAAGTACTTGGAAAATATATTTTATTCGCTTGATTTAGTAGACATGACTGATAATCTTTCATCAAGAATATATTTTTTTGTAAGTCAAATACAAAAAAGTTTTGGTCTCGTAGGACTCCTTTCATGGCCTAATTTTTCTCATCATGCTGGCAATTTTTCATTGTCATTGGCCTTTAGAACAAGTTTACTAAATTTGATAGCTTTATCTCAAAAAACTGTGGTTGCTGTTGCGGTACTACAGACATGCGGACAGATTTCTTTTCCATAAAGTTATGATTTTTCATTATAATTCGTCGAGATTCGTCCAGAAATGCAATAATTTTTTTTATTCTTTCTCCCGAAATTGTATCTTCTTCTTTCATTCCTTATGTCTCTTCTGGTAATACCACATTCACCAAATTTAATGTGTCACCTAAAATATTGTTGAAAATCTTAATTGAAAAATTTGGGATTCTTCCATTAGTATTTTGAGTTATCGCGGATACACACATACACACACACACACGTCTCAAATCCACACACATGCACCGAGAAGACATCATTTGGAAAATAGTCAGAATGGATTGAGGAGGGTTGAAAACGTATATATCAATGAAAATCTAGAGGCCGAAAAAAATCACGATTACTATACTTCCTTAACTTAGGTATAAGAAAAGTAAAAAAGATGCAATTTTTCGGGAAAAAAAAAAAATTTGTATTGCATTTCTGCACGAATCTCGACGAATTATGATGAGAAAACATAACTCTATGGAAAAGAATCTGTCCGCATGTCTGTAGTATCGCGATTGTAGCCACAGTTTTTGAGATAAAGCTTTCAAATTTGGTACACACGTTCCAAAGGTCAAAGACAATGATAAATTCGGTGATGAGCAAAATTGGCCAGCGGAAAGGAGGTCCACAGGACCCAAACTTTTTGTATTTGCCTTTACAAAAAAATGTATTCTTGATGGAAGATTATAAATCATGTCTACAATACCATGCTAATAAAATATATTTTCCAAGTACTTAAATAAAGCTGACGTAAACTGAAATATTTTACACATTTGGCCTCATAAAATGGGATTAGGATAAATTTAACAGTTTGACATTTGACAAGTTCTAATTTAGTTACAAAAATGTCAATGTCAATAAGAAATTATTAAAATATTTGACATGAATTATTAACGACAGTATCGAATTGACGCTGATAATTAGTTGTTTAAAAATTTTAATGGAACATTTCAAGGTACGCTATTAAAATTTAATTGAGGTAAGTGAAGAATTAAATGGAATGATTTTTTTTTAGATCAAGATGATCTACATAGTATAAGAAAGTTGTGCTGGCCACATCAGATATTTTTTTCTAGAATTGCGTAAATGCAAAGCACCAATATGTCAAAATTTTTTTAAATAACCTGGTAGGCATACAACTTTTTTCGCAAATGAATCGAATTTTTTTTTTGCAAAACTTCTTTATTTAATTTTGGTATTTATGCCTTTAAGTACTGCTTGATGCTCTAATACTCAGATATGATGTAACCAAGTTTCACCAGCCGAAACTGGTAGTATTCGCGAAAATCAAACAAATGAATAACTTGGTGATTTACCTTGGATCCAACAAAATTCATGTGTGACGAAAACCTCGATTGGTCAAAGTTTGATATTTTTATCCTTTGTGAATTTTCTAGCGTCACCGAGTTATTCATTTATTTAATTTTCGCGAATACACTTGGAGTTTAACACTTTCCTGCCAACTCACCCTGTATAATTATATAATACAGTGGATCCCTTCCCAATATTCAATTAATTCTTTTATGCGTTTAACTAATAAATTTAATAAAATATGAATTACTAACGGTTTGTTTTATGCACTATTTTTTCCATACAAAGATTATTTTCTATCTACGTTCCCGTATGCTACTATACTAAGTTGTACTTAAATTATTAGAAGTTTGAAACGTTTCACTGTTTAAACTTATTAACCCGCTGTTAAAATACTCTTACTACATTATGCTGTCTTACTTGGGTGTTAAATAACACATCGTCACGTTTGCAACTTGAATAATATGTAGAGCTGAAAATTTGCTGACTTCTAAATGACTATTTACCATAAATTTACTAAACATTATTCGGTATGTATTCTATGTTCTACCACATTTAAATGGATGAGATTTGATTACTTGTAACACTGCTGGATATATCTCATTTTTTCCCTCTTATATTGTACAAACAGAAACGTCTTAATGTAAGTAATTTACACAAAAGCAATGAGAAAACATTCGCAAATGCGTTTTCTAAAAGGTTGTTTGATCCTAACGGCCCGAATTTAGGTCTCGACATAGAGAATGGAAATGTCAAGAGAAAATAGAGAGTTACCCTTGCTACAGAAACATTGTGCTATGAAGGACATCATTTTTTCTATATGTCTGAAGTTGTAATGGTGGTTGAATTATAATAAATTTCGGATTTTGGGGGTATACAGAAATCGTAATAGGCCATGCGTGTGTAACTATGTAGAGGATGGCAATATGGTCAAAAATGCAGATGTTGGAAATCTTCACAAAAGAAAAATCAAATCATTATTTCAAAAAATAACGATTTCATAGGCTTGTGTCCACTTTAACGTGGACACATTAATATAAATAATGTAATTTAAAATCGTAAAAACGGTTTTTTATTTTATATTCAATAATGTGCATTTGGAAACATCTATAACTCTAATCTTGAATTTCTCAGTTAAATTGAGAAAGAATGCGAAACTTGAAAAACAACATGACTAGATGTAAAAAGAATGACTTAAAACAAATTATTATGCCATATTTATTTCGCATTTTTGTCACAAAGAATTGTAAATTAATTATCATTCACCTTTAATTAACGATAAATATTCCACAATAAATCAAATATTTAAAAAATAATAAATTAGAAATATAGTGAATAAGCTTTAATATGTAGCATTTTAATATTTTATATAGCTTTCAATTCCATATCAAAAGCAGTAGGCCCAGTCTTAGGGGTGGGTATACTGCGCGTGAGTACCGAGGAATCACTTTAACGTGCACCAATAAAGTCCAAAATAAATAAGTCAACCTTCACCAAACTTCATATGAAAACAGCACAATTAATTTTAGTGCTCTGCCACCAGGGCGGTTTCTTCACTATCAATCTCTCTAAAACGTGTTAAGTTCTGTTAAAATAACATTCCCAGATAGCACTGTGAAGTACTGTAGAAATTTGTCCAATTTAACCAACCCATTACCATCTGTAGAAAATTAGAATCTAGCCAATCATACAGTAAATTACAACAAAGTTACCTAGACAATTAACACCTTTCTTCCATTTAAATCTCCAGGAATCGATAGTATATTTCCAGCCCACCACAATGGGGCCTGAATCATATATCTAGTCGGTTAGCTAGTATGCATCTATCGGGTGTGTTTTGCTTTTAAATAGACTCCAATAATTTGTAGAGATGTAATACCCAAACCCAGATATATTGATTATATGCTACCAAAAACCAATTGACCAATGAGCCTCACTTCCTTCTTATTGAATAGACTAGAGGGATTACGCGATCAAGAAATTAGAGTCTAGTACTACACCTGCTACAACCAAATCAACACGACTTCCATTACAGAGAGATCCATGGAATCGATATTACATTGTATAAGCAACCAAATCGAGACATCGCTGGACATGGTAACACATGTAATACATGTGTACATAATATGTATTGACATAGAAATATAGATGTTGCCTTCCAGACGAATGTGTTGCAAAGCACACTTAGTGAATGGATAAATACATATTCAAATGTAGGGCCTCTCGGGGTGTGGTCAAAATAGGCTACCTTCAAGTTAGTGTTTTATCACCTCTACTATGGGTCATAGTAGTTGACAGCCTCTTACATTACTTCAGTGTCTCTGGTGTCATTACTATAAGTTGTGCAGAGTATATTACTATACTGCTGAATGGAACCTTTGATGGACTATTATGTGAACTTGTGCAAACATTTCTCAAGTTAATTAAAACTGAAGCATATAACACACTCTCTTGGTTAACCCCCAAGTTAATACTGTTCCGAAAGAAAGGAAAATTGGCAAATTGAAAACGCTCAAACTATCAGGTGTACTAATCCACTAGGCGAGCAAAGTCAAGTACTGGTAATCATATTTGACGCCACTTTAAATTGAAGGAGATACATAGAAACGGATATAAACATATTCGACTTTCTGACAGTGTGGCAAGACGGTAGGCAGATCCCTGAGTCTTTCGCCAAAGATTTCCCAATCATTCTAAACTGCTTTGATAAGACTCATGCTCTGCTATGCAGCTATTGGACCAAAATCGACAATGAGTAATGGCATTCAGCTTACGCAAGTTCAAAGGCTAACGTGTTTCTGTGTCGCAGAGTAATGATAACAGCGCTTACATCTGCCATGGAAACTATATTCTGCATTACCCCTCTGATCCTCCTCATAGAGGAGACAGCGTTGAGGAAGGTCTAGACCTGTAAATTACAGACGCTCTAGATATAGATGTTTAAAACAATAGACTGTAACTCTGTTGGATAAAAGGGTACAATGGAAATCAAGGAAACGAGTTAGTGGGTGTCTTAGCCTGCAGTACAGGGGCTCTGAGAGCGCTCCGCAGAGTCCAGAAGTAACAATAGCGCTATCGGAAGAGGTCCATAGTTCCCCCTGTAAAGAACTATATACTTAACTGTTACACATACACGTGGATTTTAACTTATGAAGCTAAAAGCACATTAGAGTGGATACAGCTGTATCCAGTCTTAAGTTAGGCAAGCATTGTCTACAGCTATAGAGAAACAACTTGCGGATTATTGTAGGTCTACAAATAGGGCGCTGTAAACAAACTTCCACACACTGACACTGGTATTAATAGTCGGCCACCAGCGGGAGATCGCCCACTGGAGAAAGGCTGTGCTGAAATACCAGACAGTTGTTTCTCAAACGTCCGTAGCACGCATTGTTATTCAGTGAGCGTTCATCTATGAAATGAAAATCAGAAATTTCGGTGGATCTCCCGCTGCCGAGCGGTTGGCAGCCGACTACGGATACCTGTGTGAGAATTGTAGATAAACTCAAGTGCAGAGGATGTGGCCTAGAAGAGACTGAGCAAGTGCTGTGTCACTCTCATTCACTTTTGATAAAGAGAGGATTCATACTGGGGACTTCTGATCCATCATAGTATACACAGGAGGTACTTTGTTGGGACATAGATTTATAACAAGCGTTGGTTAGCTTGATGAATAAGAGAGTAGGCAGAATTGCCGCCACTTATATCGGGGGCAACATAATGGGTTCTTAGGCTCAGGGCTGAATGAACAAATGAGCATGGATGCTCTCCCCCATCTAAAATCCAGAATAGTGCTCTGGAAATTTCTCTTTATATATATATATATATATATATATATATATATATATATATATATATATATATATATATATATATATATATATATATATATATATATATATATATATATATATATATATATATATATATATATATATATATATATATATATATATATATATATATATATATATATATATATATATATATATATATATATATATATATATATATATATATATATATATATATATATATATATATATATATATATATATAGCATCAAAATACTCGGTGTATTTTGGTGCTTGTGGAAACTACTTCGATGTTAATTGTTAGTTTCATTTTTATATTTCCTAAATTCCAAAGCTTGCGATAGTATTTTATTAGCTTTACTTAAAAGTGTTGGCATTATAACTAATAATATTTTATAGTTTAAAAAATTAAAGACAATAATAATGCTGCGTTTCTAAAGTCTGTGTAATAAGATTATGACACCCTAAATCTGCTTTCTGTCATATCCGTCTTTTTACATTTCACTAACACAGAAAACCAATTTAATTTGTGGTTTTATTAAAACCGTGTTATGGATTGTATTAATCAGATTAATCTGGGTGTCTACTATCCAAAAGCCTAGGCCTGTCATTATAAAAAATGTATTACTTTCCAACCTTTATAATATGCTTATAATATACAGGGTAGGGCATTAGTGCGTCCGACTTCGATATGTTGAGTTATATGACAGCTAGAAACTTTATTCAAAAAGAAAAGTAAACAAGACAAAAGAGTCTATAACCGGAAATTATTTTCAAATACACAGGGTGAGCCAAGACGATTCTACAGGGTCAACTAACATTTTTTAAAATGGAATGCCATGTATATCAGAACATTTTTTGAAACTTATTTGTGGCCTCCTGCTACTCCTGTATTATTATTGAGACTATCCCAACCACTTGGATGTATTGATTTTTTTTTGTTGAAATTATGCCATTTACACGTGTATATTAAAAAAGATCACTACAGTCACGATTATCGATTTTAAGAAAATATGTTAGTACCAGTTATGAGACATCTGTGTGATGATACTCAGCCATTTTCACTTCCTAAAAGTATACAGGGTGGCCAAAAATAATTTTTAAATTTACAACTATTTAAACTGAATTTTTTTCAGTTTTTTCAAATTGAACACCCTGTATATTTTTAGACAATATGATGTACAATTGAAAAACGAACATTTTTTTGTACGTAAATCCCTATATTTGTAACCATTTTCGATTTATTGAACAATAACTGCAAAGTTCAGCAATAAAAATTAAAAATATTTTTCTTTTGTAATTCAAGAGAAGATATTATAAAAAGTGCTCCCCAAGTTGCCCATTTTGATTGACATACATTTCTATTTGCCTTTGGAATGTGGTTTTACTGTTCATAAAACTGCCGGAGTGATACGTCTAAAACCATTTATTATCCTTTCCTTTAAATTTTGGATTGTTCGATGTTCTTATGGGCATCGTATATAACACGCTTATTATAATATCTTCTCTTGAATTATTTGAAAGAAACCCTCATTTTTAATTTTTATTGTTGAATTTTGCAGTTATTGTTCAATGAATTGAAAATGGTCACAAATAGCCATAGGAATGGACAAACAAAAAATGTTCGTTTTTCAATCCTACATCACATCGTTCAAAAATACCCAGGGTTGTTCCATATGAAAAAATTGACAAAATTCAGTTCAATAAGTTGTAAATTTAAAAATCTTTTTTGACCACCCTGTATACTTCAAGGAAGTAAAAATGGCTGAGTGTCATCACACAAATGTCTCATAACTGGTACTAATATTTTTTCTTAAAATCGATAGTGGTGATTGTGGTGATATGTTTAATATACACGTGTAAATCGCATAATTTCAACAAAAAAAATCATTACATTAAAGTGGTTGGGAGAAAGTCAATAATAATACAGTGCGACGCCCTTAGTTGTTAAACAGAGCGTCACCCGAGCACGGCAGCTTTTATAGTCGGGAGCGAGGTGGGTAAGGGCATTTAATTAGTCTTCTGATTTTTTTAGTAGTCAGGACACAATAAGTAAACTACCCTGGGCGCCAGCCAATTTTTAAATTGACAAAAAGAAGGAGGTAAAATAAAGAAATCAAAAGTTAATTGATGATCAAACATTTACTTGGTAAAAAAATCAAGTTAAATATAAATAATGTAAACTTTAAAATGTATGTAAATATAAATGATTGTTAGTAAAAAAAAAGGTTAGTAAATCTATATACAAAAAAAACTACAATATATCCTCAAAGGGATAACAAGATGGAGTATATGTGACGTTAACAAACAGTACCAATATAAACAAATGAAGTAACAATTATTAAACACAGAGAAGGTAAATTGGTTCCTTGACCACCAGTCTTTATGGCTAATAAACTTTGAGTATGCTGAACATTTGCGTAAGCGCCCTATTCATTTGACAGCCAAAATATTACAATTCCTAACCTAGCTTAGATTAAACAAAGCATGGGCAAAATGCATAGTATCAACACATCTATTACTTTCCTTAATAACAAATTAGCATTGAAGATTAAAATTCACTGTATAATTTATAATAAATATTACCTACGTTTACTACTTTGTAATATAAGTTGGTAAGTAGCTGTTACCTGTCTTCATAAAAGATAAGCATCGATATGTTTTTCTTTATTTTAGCTACCTGAGTAAATAATCAAGAAACAGCTGTTTCTCGAGTCACATAATATATCGCAGGCAAGAAGACCAAGTGATGTTTATTTATTTCATTAAAACTAAATTTCTTACAAGAAATACAATACCAGCTTAATTAACAATGCAGGTGTAAAATCGCTAACAATTCATTGAATTAGGAAGTAAATATTAGATATGCACAGGAGCTGTTAAATTGCTATTTTTACCAAATGAAATCAATCGAACCAAGCTTGGGTAAGTGCTTCTGCATATTACGTACTCCTTGTTGGAATGGAAGTGGTAAAAATAAAGCGTACTTACAGATTTCGCTGAACTACTAACTTGCTAGCTGAATACACTACCAAAATCAAAGTGAACTCTCTGGCTGACAAATTATATGGCCTTAGACTGGAATAAAACATATAAGTTGACTATTATATTCTTCACCGGGCCAGCTGCACGCTATCAAATAATGGTGGACTCGGGTTGACTAGTTACGTAGCTCTAGGAACTCAGAGCAGTAAATGTAATACGTACAAAGGTACGAGCATATAAGAATACGAGGTTACGAGCATTCAAGAGTACGAGGTGACGAGCCTAAAAACAGTTTTTAGCTTAAAATTATGTACTGAGAGTTTATTATGAAACTTGAATACCAAAATTAATTACATAAATACCTTAGATCTTCTTTAGGCTCTTATTAAAAATATAAAAGTAGCCAAATTCAATTTCTGTTCAGCATGGCTGCTGCTTCGTACCAAAAAAAGAAGGAATTTCGTTTTTTTTATTTTCTTTTAAACAAAAAATTGCAGCATACCACTACTTGGATAAAAGTTACTAACAGATTTGAATTTAAATTTTAATCCTTAAATAAATACAATTTAATCTTTTCTTTTTATTGTTGTAAAGTCCCATACAAGTTCCACCTATTATTTAAAGGAATTATTCTAGTCCCAAAGCTGGATAAGAATAACTAATAAGTAAGTAAAAACGCCAAAACCAAAAGTAAAACCAAAAGTATTACTGGCTGCATACCTTCAGGTCTGATAAATTGAAGAGTGATACTGAGTGGCACAAAAGACACTTGCTACAGGGTAGCCCAAATAAGTAGACCGTTACAACAGGGGTGAAAGGAGGCCACAAAAATGTTTCAAAAATGTTCTGATACCCATGGCATTTCATTTAAAAAAAATGTTACTTGACCCTGTAGAATTGTCTTGGCTCACCATGAATATTCGAGAACAATTTCCGGTTATAGACTTTTTTGTCTAATTTATTTATTTAAATCAAGTTTTTAGCTATCATAGATCTCGACATATCGAAGTCGGACGCCCTATCCCCCCCCCTGTATATTATAAGCATATTATGAAGATTGGAATGTAATACATTTTTTATAATGACAGGCCTAGGCTTTTGGATATTAGGCATTCAAATTAATCTAATTACTACTCGAGATATCGAAGTCGTACGCACTATTGGCTCACCCTGTATATAAGGTACCTAGAGTCTCTTTTATAAAAAATATAATCACTTGATTTAATTTAATTTGAAATACGAAACACGTATTTCGTATAAAGTGTTCACACAAAATGTTTTCTATAAAGCCGATCCTGCAAGGCAAAGACATAATAATATCTCTCATAACAAACCATATTTCATTTAGTAGAGAGACCAGTGCCACCCTTTGTGTACATTGTACCTCATATTAACCAACTTTAACCAAAAATAAAGGGCACATCCAATTCTATCAAATAATTTCATTTAAATGAATTGAATGTGAACGTATTTGTTATTTTAAGGTCCTTTGTATTATTTTATACAGGCGTTTTAATCTCTAATAATTTCTAACTAATAATAATAATTGGACTACGAATGGGCCTGACAGAACATACGGAATTATATGTCTTGCTACTTGTTTTATTAATACCATTTTCATAGAAATAGTTAATTATTAATAACACGGTTAATAATTGAAATAATGAGTTTGTATTCTTTTCAGAGACGAACCAAAGTTTGATCACTTGGATACAAAACGAATGAGGATTGGAGATCAAGCTTTAAAACTTAGTTGCAGCATATACAGGAGGTTTTCAGCTACATTAACTAGTCACTTCTTCTTCGGAAAAATTTCCAGATAGATGATTTTTGGTACAGATTTTTATTTTGGTGTTAGAACAACATGTCAAAAGTTCTATTGGGTCCGAGGTGTGCTCACAATGCTACACGTCACAGAAAGTGTAAAAAACGAGATTTTGAAGATCTCAGTAAATATTACTCTTATGGTGAAAATACTGCAATGAAAAAAATTAAATTGTCTACTAAAAAGGTTCCATGTCTTTTTTTCTTAGCAGCGACAGTTTTGACGCAACAACAGTCCTAAGTTGGAGTAGAAAATTTACGTGTCCAATTTCCCTGTGAGCACATGCGAGCTCAGTGATATACAGAGGTCGGCTTTCTCAACTTGGACTGAAAGGAAAACTCTCCAGTATTGGTAAGAGTGACCAGCATTAGTTCATTCGAAGGCGTTTATAAAATACCCTTTGAAATCAAGGCCTAAAAAAATTTTATTAAACATGGTAAACCTGAAAACTCTAACAGGCCTATATACCGGGCGCCGCCGACTAAACTATCATCTGCATAAATTCGGCCTAGCGGAAAACGCCGAGTGCCGTCTATGCCTGGAGGATGATGAGAAGGCAGACCACATCTTATGCACCTGTCCCGCTGTGGAGAGGATCCGATTCTCAATATTTGGCAAAGGGCAACTGCTGCCAGAGGATCTGGACACATTCTCACCCAATAAAGTTATCAGTTGCATTAAGAGACTGAACTTATTGGGTGAAATATAATTAGGTGTGAGCCACAATAGGCCTGCTGATGGCCGCAGTGGAGGGTCTACTGAGACCCACTCACAACAAACCTAACCTAAACTAACCTATATACAGAGGTCAGATTTATCAATCGGATATGATGTAAAACCAAGGTTGGCTATAGGTGGTAATGTGTCAGATTTGCATGCATATATGAAACTATATCTTAATTTGAATTTTTTTTTTGCGAATTCCATATTATCCAAAGTTGATAAAGGCAATATATTATAAACACTCACTCGAAGAGAAGTGGCGGTATAGGGGGATGTACTTAACACTAAACTAACACACAAGTATTTTTCACTACTGGTTACAAGAATAAAAGTATATTATTAATATCTATTCTAAATGTTTTGGAGTTAAACTTCGGCGCCTTTCGTTGAAAATCAGACAAATGTTACAAGGGCATACTTAAAATATGTAAACTTTCGCAAAGTGACCACATTCATGCCCGGTGTAACAAAATCTATTTCTTTGTCACTTAAAAGGTCCATTACACCTGTTATCGTAACAAATTCGGGATTATTTTTTAAAACAGTTTGAATTTTGTTGCACCCTCGCAGCTATTTCTCTCTGTAATTGAAAAATATATTGTTAAAGTGCAAACACAACGTTTATTGCATCAATTGTAGTAAATTCTAATGTTGATTGATACTGAAGGTCCCATATGGCTGGAGGAATTCGTGAAAAACATCCGTGTATGGTCTCCAGATTTTCTTGAACAGTTGGATCTATAAATGTCTGTTGCGCTTGTGAAATAGCAACATTAAGGTAGCACCGTCTAATAGTTTCAGCAATCCTATGAAGTCTATGTGCTAAACATGTTACATGAAGTATATTCTGATATGTTTTCTTCAAAAGTCTTTCAGCAGCATTCATATAATTCATTCCATCGGTAAGAAATAATAAGAACTTGTCCCTATTTTCTGCATATTTGTCACCCCAAAACTCTTGTAGGCTTGAATTCATCTCTGCTATAGTGCGAGAATTTGTAGCTTCTAAAACTTGAGAGACGATCAAGTGTCCGCTCATTGAACAATTTTCCTCCCATTCACCCACTAAAACATTCGTTACCTTAAACCGCAAGCATTGTTGGTTTGGTCAACATTAAGCCAGATGTACTTCCCATTAAGCTCGGAAGAAATTTTCTGTCTAATATTTTCACACTTAGTTGAAAATATTTTTCTTAGTGTAGACTCCAAAGGCTCGTTAACATTTCTATATTTGCCACTGATACATGTTTTCAAAAATTATCTAAAAAGTGGATTGACTAGTTTCGATTACAGTATGTTACATCCCATCGTAAATTCTACTAAATCTAAGTTAAAATTACGTTGCATGTCCCTGTTAGTAAAGCCACCTAACGAAATTTATTTGTCACATCTAGTGCAATACAATTGTCTACCATTTGCAAATAGTGTCTTTTTTGAAATTCACTAATTTCTATCGGTGGTATATAATTTCGTATTATATTTAGCAAATATTTTGATATTACTACTTCTGCTTCAAGCGAACTATCGATTTAATATTAACCTATTTATATTTATGGCCTACACAAATAAACAGACCTAATTTATATAATATTAATTTCTTTTTACTACTCTATTACATATTATTTTGCTACTCAATAATAACATTTTGTTTACCAAAATCTGAAACCGTATGTTGTTGTCTTCTATATTATAAAATCATGAAACAAAACATGTTTTTTCTTTTTCTAAAATGATTTAAGTTGATGAATTTGTTTGTTATTTGAATCAATATTTTGACAATTACTTGAGTTATTGTCACGGAAAATTTCCTATTTTATTTTTCGTTTATATAATAAATAATAATTAAGTACCTTCCTTTAAGGTCGTGATAGAACTAGAAAAAATAAATGGAGTTTTGTATATAAACATTTGCATTAAATCAGTTAAATAGGAAGCTGCTACAATCCATTAGGTAAGTACAACATAGTTTTTTGTCAATAAATTCGAAGTGTCTTAAGTTGAAAAAATTTAGTTTGCTGCGGATGTGGACCGGAGGCATAAGCTATCTATTTTATATGGATGACCTTAAACTTTATGCCTCCGGAAAACGCGAACTACAAAACGCGATTAAGGTGATCGAAGAATACACGCGGGCTATTGGTATGAAGTTCGGGTTGGACAATGTGCAGTCATCCACCTCAAGAGAGGACGATGCGAGGAATTCTCTGAAGATGCGCAGCTCGCAGACGGAAGCGTCCTATGATATCTCGATGCCGGAGAGACCTATACATATCTGCGTGTGCAACAAAGGCACATCCAGGATGTAACACAAAAAAAGAATTGTCTCCGCGGCAAGTACAGACACCGCCTCCGGAAGATTTGGTCCTCCGAACTTTCGGGGAAGAACAAGGTGTCTGCAACTAATATGCTTACTGTTCCGGTAGTAATGTGGATGATAAATGAGCTGAGCCAATTAGACAGAGATACCCGCAAGATGATGAATATTCACAGAAGTATTCATCCTAGATCGTCCGTTCCTCGTATGTACCTCCCACGTCAACGGGGGGGCCGAGGACTCTTGAGCCTAGAGTGTACGCATGACAGAGTAGTATTGAGTAGTACTGAGTAACATCCTCAGGAGCTCAGATCCCCTCTTACGGTTTGTAAAACTTCACGAAGCTGTAGGAGTGTGAGCAGGATTATTCAAGGCAGCAAAAAGATCAGCAGATGAACTCGGTCTCGCATTCGACATCAGGTGAAGTGGCCGGCGTAGTGCTGATGTAGAGACAGTCACTGAACTTCAGCCAAATCGCCTGAGAGCCCGAATTAGAGCTGCCGAATAGGAGAATCTGTTTCGGCAGCACGTCGATAAACCCCAGCATGGTGTCTTCTATAAGAACATAGAAACACTGGGTTTATCGACCAGGCTGACATTCGCCTTCCTAAGGTCAGCTGGGCTTAAATCGGAGACATAGGGATTTATTATGGCCTGTTAAGATGGTGTTATCAACACCTTGTTCTACAGTTGGCGCGTATGGCGTGTAGAGGTTCCTGACATCAACTACAGGACCTGCCGTCACGCGCCGGAATCGCTCATGCACATACTATCTGCATGCCCCATATACACGATTTCGGCCTACATCCACCGACATAACGCGGCGTTACGAGTGCTGTACTACCATCTAAGGCACTCGTACGGCGTAGACCAGACACCAGTGCTATTTTACGTCCTCGGAGATATTGAGTCCGTTGTCGAGAACAAGAAATGCCGGATTTACTGGAACTACTCATTCCCGATTTGCAGGCTAATCTAAGCCAACAAGCCTGACATAGTCCTCCTCGACCATCAACTCAAGGTGATGTATGTCATCGAGTTCTCGGCACCTGCGGAGAAGAACATCACCTTTAAGGAGGAGGAGAAACGGACCAAATATCGCGATCTCCGGTGCGAGAATCAAGTGCTGTACCCAGGCTACTCGGTAAAAATGGTCGTCCCAATAATCGGTGTATTCGGAGGGATAGAGCCTACGCTGCTCTCAGAACTGAAGATTATACCGGTCTGCCAATAATCAGCCGAGCAGCTGACAGGCCAAATGCAGAAGGCGGTCAGTCTGGGTTCATTTTGTCTGCTTAGGGCACACGATTCTGGTATCTACAGTCACTAGCCCTTCGGAATATGGGTAGTAGCTGTAGTTAATGCACTGGCACTCTACCCGTGAGGTTTGGAGACCACGGCAGGATAGTCCAGCGTCGCGCAAATGGAAAGAAAATAATAATAAAGTCTTTATTTCCAATAACTTAAATTCAGTACAATAAAAATATAAATAAAGAAAAATATAATATATCACATAATGCATATGCAAAATGAAAAAGAGAAAAAAGCGTATATTAAATATCGAAAATCTCAAGTGGAAGTTCACAATAAATATGCTCTATCACTTAAACCTTGTTATTTTATAATATATTTGTAGAGCCGCGGACGAAAAACTAAAAGCAATTTTTTTTTCAAAACATATCTTATTATATTTAAATTCTTTTAGAACACCAAATATAATATAAATTAAGAATTAAAGAGAAAAGAAAGAGGGAAAAGACATTGCAACGTTTGTTAAATTTTTATATTTTGAGTAGCAAGTAGCAAGTTCTTCGTGGTTTTTCAGAATTTATTAATATTAAATATATGTACATCAGAGGAAATCTTGTTATAGAGTTTGAATAAATTAAATTTGAAACCTGCTTCAAATAGTACTATTTAGTCGTAGAGTAAGTAACCCTTTAAACCTAATATTTAAATTGTGGACATCACTTCGGAAAGAAATTTTATTGTGTAGGTAAGGAGGAGTTTTTGTTATTAAAATTTTGTGAAAAAGGCAAAGAGAATGAAATTTTTTTTCGATTTTGCATGTTTAACCATTTCGGTTCTCAAGTAAAAATACGTAACGATGTATTAAAAAATTTATAAGCTATTTTCAGCATAAACAATCAAAAAATTTTGTTATTCTAAAAGTCTCTATTACTTAAATAGGATGGATTTTAGAACTTCTACATTATTATATTTCATCCAAACTAAACAAAACAAAAGCAGTTTTCAGCAGTCCTATTCAGTATAATTCAATACTTTTTCATCCTGCTCATTGATAATTCCTACTACTAACAATTCTGCTTCGACCAATCAACAATATTTTGTCAAAATAATATTATGCAATGGATATATGGAAATGACGTACAATTTAGTTCTATAAAAGCAGCTCATTATTAAACGAATTGGTACAGCGTGTGTTAATGTCTATGTTTCTATTCAATTAATTAATCAAAAGTACGTAGCAATCACGTTGTCGTTAATACGAACAGCAAATTTTTAATTAGAGGGGAATAATAATTACTATCGAAAATAAAGAGCGAATAGAATATATCGGCTTGTTAAATACTGTATATTTGAATTAGTGTAGATGGACAAATATTTAACCTGGATGATATAATTTTTATGGTGACCAAGATAAACTCATAATTGATTGCCCTGAGAATAGTAATAAAATTTACCGAAACGTCGGCAAGTTAATAAATTAGCATCGCTTTTAACGAACATTTTTAACTTAATTTTAAAATGGAGCTATTTTCCTGTTTTGTGGAGACGGTCGAAAGATTGCCCAATTTTTAAAAAAAGCGACAAATCAGATTTCTCAAACTTCCGTGCAATCTCTATTATTTGCAACTTTGTTAAAGTTCTTGAAATTCTGTTACATGATGCCATTTACAGTAATATTAGTAATCAAATATCAATTCATCAACACGGTTTTATGAAGGAACGTTCCACAACAACAAACTTGCTCTGCATTACGCAATACTTGTCTGAATCCTTAGATGATCAATCACAAACAGATGTCATTTACACAGATTTTTCGAAAGCATTACTTTTTGTTGTATTCGTTAATGATATTGCAGATGATTTAGAAGTCAGATATTTAATGTACGCCGATGATCTAAAGCTCTTCTGCAGGATCGATAGCATAGAGGATTGTATCCATTTGCAAGAAAACGTACAAAAAATTAGTAATTGGTGCAATAAACACAGATTTCCTTTAAACACCCAAAAATGCTATGTTATGTCTTATACACTCAAATTATCCTCAATATCATACGAGTACAGCATTAATGATGATGTACTAAATAGGCCTGACTCACTCCGGTACTTAGGTGTTACTTTTGACAAATCACTTACATTCAACGTTCATATTAACACCGTTGTATCTGAAACTAGCAGACCGTATGGATTTATAGATAGAAATTCGCGTCGTAGGCGTGAGTGTATATCAAATATTTTTATATAAGCTCATTAATAACAATATCGATGCACAGGAACTAGTGTCTAAATTATATTTTTACATCCCAAGAACAACTTCACGTCAAAATAATGTATTTACACTAGCGACACCTCGGACAAATGCTAGAAAATTCTCTCCGATTCACATAATCTGCGAAAATCATAACTCCATCTGTACAGATATCGATATATTTAGTTGCAGCCTTAGTGATCTGAAAAGCTACTATGATGCAGGCTAATACGCTGTCTTTGTTTTTCTTTGCTTTTCTTTGTTTTTTCTGTTTTTCTTTGTTTTATCAGTTATCATATCTATTAAAAATGTTCTTTATTTCTCATTGTTGTACGTGTTTATTTTAAACTAAGGTTTATAGTGTGTGAACAATGTTTATATACATGTGGTCTTAATTTTAAGTTTTAACTCCTTTGTACCTTTTGTCATAACTTTTTTTTTGTATTTACAATTTCTGTTTGTATTAAACTCTGTCTGAATCCCCCCTGCCCTGTAGTTGGGACTTGTATCTGTTGGGCAGTGTATGAAATAAATAAATAAATAAAATGAATTGAATAAAAACTTTTTCCAACTTTTAGTAAGTCGGTCTCAAAACTTTTTTATTACATAGTTTTCCTTTAATTTATCTAATAAAAAATTATTAAATTAAATTGTGTTGTCTCAGTGGTGAAAATTCTAAATTATATCATACCTGAAATAAAAATTCATTTAGTACTTTCTCATCATTACATTTAATTTGAAATGAACGAAACAAATGGTTAATATGTCACAAACTCTCTGTAATGTGAGATATTGACCATTATTTTTCAACTCTTAAATACTATACACCTCAGATAATATAAATTTCGTTTATATTCATATTTACCTAATTTTTTTAATGGAGTCAAAACAACTTTTTTCTAGTTAGATAAAGAAGTAATTAAAAATATATAATAAAGAAATCTGAACTAGAAAGTTTTATAACTTTTAACTTTCGTTGATGCTAGGTGTTGTTTTTATTTACAAAAATATATACATACTATTTATAAAATATGTATATCCTTTTGTGTAATAAATACTATGCTAAAGTTCAACTCTAGGAAAATACCCTACTTTCATCCAAAATCTACCTGAATATGGTAAATATGTATAAGTTGACCTTTCCCCAGAAATGTTTTTTGTGTACTGCTGAATATGAATAGGGCACGTTTTTTTCTATAAAACTGTTATAAGAAACCGGTTCCCCATTTGAAGGTAAGATGAATATTTGAGATTTATAATTGTAATACAACAATAATTTATAATACCTCGCTCTGTTTTTTATAAAAAAATGTATACTTTAAATAAAAAAAATTGCCTATTACATAGCGAAGTTAGTGGAAGTTTCAGCTTGCAATTTCTTCGCTAAATCGATTTTTTAAATCTTAGGATAATGTGATCATTATTAATGTTAGCACAAATCATATGTTTCTAACTGTATTGCTATTACTCCAACCTACTGGCATCATATTATGTTATTTAGTCTCGTGTGCCATTTTAAACTCATAGGCACCAACCTTTAAGTCTCTGTAAATAATTATTTCAAGGATTTCTTTTGATGGTCGATTTCCAGATTTTAAAGACTTCAGATAAAATTATTTCTTATACGTTGAACATTTTCAGGAGTACCTCAACAGCTACACTTTGTCCACATTGTCCACATTTCTTACACATTTAACTAGACTTTTACATAGCTATAATATTATATTGTAATCACCTAATGAAACATTTCCAAACAATATGAAATGATAAAATATTCTTATGTTCAAGGTGAACACATGAGAATTCCCATTCCCTTTTCCCCGTTATTTTTGGAGTTACAAAGACATTTCAAAAAGCAGATTGTGGGAATTTTAAGAATTTTTTTACAATGACCTCATTGAATATACATGGTGTTTCATAAAGATGTGACCAACCCAACTTATATTTTTTAAATAGAACGCCTTATACATTGTTAGTTTTTATTTTTTTATTATGATTCCAATGTTATATATTTGCATTATTCGTTTGGAAAATACAAGCTGTGAAAATATGCTTTGAGTATATTCCTGCGTTCATTTTCATAATAATACATGATTTTATTTAATAGAAATATTTCACACACAAGTTATGACAACAGAAAATGGCAAGTTAATCAATTGACAGATATTTAATTATTTAGACACTTATTTATTTTTCCATAGGCTTCTATTAAGGGGCCTAGTCGGGAAAAAGCTTCGGATAGCTGTGTCACTCTGTAGAAAATTTTTATACATGCGCCGCTGCATAATTTTGCTCTTGACTATACCTTCACTGGACGTTTTATTCACCGACTTCATTGAGATGCGATTCCCGATAGAGGTAACACTTCCTTGCTATATCTGTAGTCACAAAGATACTTATTTAGAAAATTCATTTTAACCAAATAGTACGGAATAAAAGTTTGAAACTTGCTGAGCATAATTATGAAGATTCATTCTAGACGACATGTATGAATTTTACCTCGAATTTTACCGATTTATATCATAATTCAGGAGCTAATTACGTCCAAATTTCACTTATATTTACAGTATAAATTTTCTCTACATAAAGTGAAAATTAATTAAAATAGATATACATGTACCCTCTAGTACACTTTCAACTACTGATCCTCCAAATTTGGTGTAATTTGACCAAACCGTATGGAAGAAATAAATTTTGAAAAATTACCTTACAAACACTGGTTCGATTAGCCCTCTTAATATATTTTATAGTTTCTACTTCATTTTAATTTGATATTTTAACAGCTTGTATCTTCCAAACCAATGAGGCAAATATATAACATGTATATATCACTAGAATCGTAATAAAACGTAGATTTCAAAAAATTAAAATATATGCGGTGTTCTATTTAAAATAAATAAGTTAGTTTGATCACGCTTTTATGCAACATCATGCATATTTATAGAGGACATAAAAATAAAATTATAAAAATTCCCGCAATCTGCTTTTCGAAAATTTTGTTTAACTCCAAAAATAATGGAGAAAAGGAAGGTGGGAATTCTCACGGGTTCACCCTGTATATTGTAATGAACTTGTTGTCTTTATAAAAAATGGGAACAAGAAAATTAAAGGTTTTTATGAATTAACTGGACTGCTTGAAAATAAGCTTATTTTGTGGTATAAACTTTTTCTGCAAGGCCCTCGTTTTAATAATAATAATAATTAATAATAATGAAAAAGTTTATTTACCAAAGTAAAGTATACATGTATTTCAACAATAAGGGTTACAAGTGTAAAACATTGGTAAACAAACATGGGGTGTGGAGTATCCCAAGGGGTGATCATTTTTCTAAAAATTTAATATTTTGCAAATTGAATTTAAAATAAAAATATAACATGTTAATACAGTGTGCAAGCTAAAAGAGTACTTACATAAAATGGTAAAGTAATAGCCCAGAAAATAAATCCCACGCGTGGATCATACTTGCTATTACAGTATTGAAATTTAACTGTATTATTAAAAAAGAAAACAAACCTATGACCAATATATATATTATGTTCCTAGCCTTTATTGAGAATAAAATGTGTTAAATTTATGTTTATCTCGAGCGGAACAAGCAATCAAACAGCAAGTGAGTATACTTTATATTTTATTCTTTATTTTATTTATTTCTATTATTATTTTTATTTACAGGAGCTATAATAATGAAGTAATGACAACCATAACTGACGAAATAGGTCATATGTACAGAGTTATCAGCAAGTTAATAATTGTAAATATTTTTTCTATCAATTACTTGACGAATTTTATTTCTAGCAATATTTAACAATCAATTATTAAGCTTCTTTTATTCACTGCAAGATAAGAAGCTCTCTTTATTTCCTCTGGTATTTCGGCATACACAATAGGACAAAGGTAGGCAAAACATCTTTGGCTAATAGCTTCTTTCTTTAGGTATTAAAGTAGTTTTCTTGGAAAATCGGGGATTGCGTCGGTGCATTATTGGTGTATGATTACTTTGGCATTTGAATTGTCTAATTACTAAGCGATGGAAAAAAACTGCTTTCTATCAAACAGTTTAGATTACATAAGTAAGGCTGTGGTTGGGTAGTTATGCCTTTTTCCATATATGATTATTAGGATCCATGTTTGCATATCCTGTAATCTTTTTAAATGGTTATTGTTTACACCCCCTCAAACCAATATACCGTATGTAATATGCGATTGAACTAATGAATAGTACAAAGTTTTTAGTTGATTTTCATGAAGAACTTGTTGGCACGCCTCAAATTTCCCTAACATTCTTCTGATCCTTTATAAAATATAGTCAGTGTGGTTATTCTAGCGCAGATGGCTATCTATAATGATTCCCAGATATTTTATTTTGTCTTTGGATGAAATTATTATTTATTGTTGGTTTATGCCGATTTCTAGGCTGGCAGTCCTGGTAATGTATCTTGGTAGCAACTAAATGGTACCAAAAAGGTTTTATTGAAATTTATAGTTAGTAGTTTGCTATTGAACTAATCTACTATTTCTACAAAATCTTGTTCGATAATCCATTTTATTTCTAACCAGGTTGAGTCTTTATAAAAAATTACATTATCATGTACAAAACTGACAATTTCCCCTGAGTGTTAAGGTTAAACAAGTTATTCACATACGTATTGAAGAGTAGGGGTCCAAAACCATTCCTTGGGGTACACTGAATTTTACAATCTTTTTGGAACTTACAGTGTTATCTACACCTACACATTGCTATTATTTAAGTAACTGCGTAAGAGATTAAGTGCCAATTCTCTAACACCTATGTTCTTTAAAGTTTCCAGTAGTTTATTATGAGATACTGTGTCGAAAGCTTTGGCCTACTTGACAAAAAATTCATATGGTGCATTCCTTCATCATCTAAGGATTTATATATGTTGAAACCATTTTGCTTGTATGATTAACACTGTTTTTATAAGAAAAAATGTAATACATTTTTTTGAGAATATTTTCAAATACTTTTGCTAAATTACTTATTAAGGATGTCAGTCTGTAATTTGCTAATTCTTCTTTGTCAAGACTTATAGATCGGTTTATTAACGCCTCTTTGAATATACCCAGAAAGACTCATGAATTGATGGGTTTATTTATGATGTAAGAAAGATGATCTGATATATGTTCAGAAATATATTTTATTGTTTCTGGTTTTAAATCATCTAGTCCTGGAGATTTCCCTGTCTTTAATGTCCCAATGACTTGTCTAACCTCTTGAGAATTATCAGATTTCGCCATGTATATAGAATTTAGAGCTCTAGTTAAATAAGCCGCGATATTTTGAACCACTGGAATTTTATTAGCTAACAATTTACCTACATTGGTATAATGCCTAACAAAGCTTTCAGCTATTTCTTGCCTATTTGTAGTTAGTTCGCCGTGTTCATTCTTTATTTTTTTTATCTCATTTAATGCTACTCTACTTTGACCACTGATATTTTTCACAATATCCCAGAATTTTTTTTGTACAGTTTCAATTTTCATTCATTTGTTCCGTATAAAAATTAATTTTAGATTGCATTTTTTTGGCGCGTCCCTGTATGTTTTAAATCAATCTTTAAGTGTCTGATAATCGAAATTTTTCTACACTTTTAATTTTTTTGATTAAGTGATTTTATTAAATCTACATTGATCCAAACGTTTCTTTTTTACTTCGTTCCGTTGTACTGTTCTTGTTTGGATGTGCTGATCTGTGTTTTTTAATTTTATATACAAATAAATTTGTTGCTACGTTAATATCTTTTTCTATGTAAATCTCGTGCCATTTTTCATCTCTTAGTAATGCAATGTGATGTGTTTGAATTATGAGAGGTAAAAAAGGTTTTTGAATAATATTAGTACTTACAAATAAATGATCTATACAAGACTTGAATATTTATTTATTGATTTTAAAAAATTGTTAAGGTTTTCATTGAAATTATGTGGATAGGTAGATGGGGTGACCTGTATATGGCAATTATGTGAATTTTTTTGTTACTGTGGCGAATTTCCAAACTGACTACTTTAATACCAATAAAATCGACGACATTAAAATTATAATTTATATTATTCCTAATGTGTATCACCACACCATCATTTTGGCTTACCTTACCCTGGTTGTAGATAGTATCATAAATTTGAAAATTGTTTGTAGTGGTGTTTTCAATTTCCAAGTTTCCGTTAAGTATTATTACTTCAAAAAGGTCTTTTAAATTCATTGAGCATTATTTTTTTACTCGTCAGTGTCTCTTGCTACATTTCTGATATTGCAATGGTACATGGTAAAAATTGTTCACAAAATCAGTATCCAACATGATTTTTGATTCTTTGCAATTTTTGTGTTTCAATATTATGTAATTTAAAATCTCTAACATAAGGATTCATAATAATGTATTTGCCAATAAAATTTTAACTATATATGCGGTACTAGAAATAAAAAACCGCTGCCAATTACTTGGGAATCAGAACTTCCTCACCGTAGTAAAACTCGACGTGTGGTGGAGTTTGTAATAAAAGTAATTTTTGACATTTCAAAAAGTCACATTGGTGGAATGTCATTAATATATTTTCAGACATTTAAAATTTTATGAAGTGTGAATCAAAATTATAATTTTATGGCGTTGCCAAAATGTTTAAAAAATTTTAATTTATAGCTTTATTTAAACACTTGAACACAATATTATAATGGGTTTGTATAACAGATCTGATTTTTATTCTTTCATCACGAATAAATTTTTTTTGTAAAGTTAGAAATAGAAATGTTGGGGCCCGGTAGACCCCATTCCAGGGTACCCATTTTGCTCATCAATGAACTCAATCTCTTCATTGACCTCAAAAATGTGTGTACCCAACTTGAAAACTTTATCTCAAAAACTGTAGCTGCTATCGCGAACCACACAGATAGACACACACACACACACACACACACACACACACACACACACACCTATAAACATCTACACACACACACCTACACACACCTACACACACATATACACACCTACACACATATACACACACCTACACACAATTACACACACCTACACACATCTGCACACACCTACATACGTCTGCACACGCCAGCTCACGCCTGCACACACACCCCTACACACACACACCTACAAACACACACACACACACGCCTACAGACACATACACGCACACGCACGCACGCACGCACAGAAAATTTTTTCTGTCTGAAATTTTGTGTATCGTAATAATTCGTCGAGATTCGTCCAGAAATGCAATAAAAATGTTCTGAATTGTTTTCACGAATACATACCTTCCTCACTTTGTAGGGTGAGGAAGTAAAAAATAATGAAGTAAGCTACATAATATTTTCATCACAGTATGTAAATAGATATATTAAGAAAAGGTGAAAAAAACATAAATACACAAACAAAGTACCTTGAGCACACAAGGTACCTTGGGTAACTTCAGGGATAGAGGGGGTTGTATTACTTGTGGTGTTTAATAATACAAAATGTTTACAATTAAAAAGAGAAAAATAAATTTAGCTACGTTTAATATTTAAAATACATAAAAGTTTCTAAAGCACTACTATTTGTGCTTTAATTTAGCTGATCGCTTTAGAGGATTTTCACTATCGTGACTGCTTTCCTTTTTTATCTCCCGTCCCAGTCGCAGTTTCCAAATATTCCTCTTTTTTTATCAGTAACAGAGTAGCAGTAAATCTGGTGATTTGCTTCCGTTTTAGATTATATGTTGGAGTTGTCCTTCTTTCTAATTGTGTAAATCTCCCAAAGTAAATTTGTCTCCATTTACGATTAAACGTTGTTTTTTATGCATTAAACGTTGTTTTTTATGCTAGCCTCAAATTCATTTGCTCGCTTTTTTCAAATATGAGCATTTTTTTTTATAATCCTCAGAAGTATAATCATTCGCAATGGAAAGTCTGGTGCCTCTCAGCTTCGCGTTTGCTAATATTTCAATTTATAATTGGTAGCTGATTAATTCGATGGATCAGGGACGATTTTTCCGTCTTCTCTACTTCCAATTCTGAAAAGGTCTCGTATAACGCTGAAACGGCAATTTATTTCAAGGTTTTCGTTTATTACTTCCTTACCCTTCAATGTGAGGAAGGTGTTATTCGTGAAAAAAATTACTTATTTGAAATGTCAAAAATTACTTTTTCAAAAAAAAATATTAGTGGCATTCGACCAATGTGACTTTTTTGAAACGTCAAAAATTACTTTTATTACATACTCCACCACACATCGAGTTTTTTTGAAACGTCAAAATATGACTTTTTTTGAAACGTCGAAAAATGTAACTTTTTTGAAACGTCAAAAATTACTTTTATTATAAACTCCACCATACGTCGAGTTTTACTACGGTGAGGAAATTTCTGATCCTCAAATAATTGGCAACGGTTTTTTTTAAAGTAACTCGATTTCTAGATTTAGATTTTCCTCTTCTGTTTTATCATAAATTATGAGGTTGTATTTTTTAGCTTTCTTTTCATTAGCTAGGAGCCTATCTTTTGGTTGCTTGTTTTCTTCTGTAAGTTCCTTATTTTCCTATTTTAGCTCTCTTAGTTCACTAACCAGGTTTTTGTTTGTATCGTGTATTTCCTATGTTATTTCCTCTTTAATATTTTTGCTTTGTTTTTGTAGTTTAGAATTTTTTTCAATTACCGACTTCAATAATTCATAAATGTCTTTACTTATTTGAAATTTCAATAATCATCATTATCTTCACTACCCATATTTCTATAAAATTGAATTGAGTGGGACGCGCAAGTTTAAACTATTTTCCAGGGGAAGAAATTTCCGACCGTGTCGTAGCAAAGTAGCATAAAACTCACGGCTCAAGCTCGTTGTTGGATTAGAATATTACTTATATTACTCACGCAGAGGCAACCAACCATGACCAATTGTGTTAATAGTTCGGACGATGAATTTACGGTACTCTGAGAATGGATTTATAAAATCATTGTTGCGGGATTTTAGACCATAACACGATTTTGTTAAAAAATTTAATAAACAGGTCATTTCATTCATTACTGTTACTCCTTATTATTACTCAGAAATTTGCATACACAAGAAAGTGATCGATAAAAATCCAGATAATATGTTTATAAACATAACAACATAGTGTGTAATCTCTTGAAATTACAAAGTTTTAAGTTACAATTAAATATTTATGAAGTAGAAACCTATTTAAAATTTACACAATACTCTCTGTTAAACTGGAGAAGTTTTCATGTTCACATAACATTATGATTTATGAATACTTATAAAGTTTTTGAATATCATTAGTATAAATTAACTACCTACCCGAACATTTCCCAGAAGCCTATATTAATTCAAAGTTTCCGTTTTACATTCACTCTATTAACTCTACGGCATGACTTATATTGGCCACTAAATTCGTGGTGATATTATAATAGGTTTTTATTCTATTTTAAGGGTGGTTTTAATTTAGCGGCTTGTAATAGATTATATTTTTGAATAAATAATTTCATATTCTATGAATATATTACAATATTTTTATTCCACTTTTTAGAAATTCTACATATACCAGTAGTTGGCCTAAATCGTAAATCACCAAGTAGTAAATATTACTTCAAACCAATACACCAAGTAAAATATAAGCAATTTGGAAGAAATTAAAACTGCCAATATACAGAGTGTTTCAATGATGTTATGACAGGGGTAATTCCTCTTTTACTTTTACATACATTTACTGCAGTTGCTGAGGAATTAGAGCAAAATAATTCTAATGATTTTTTAATTTTTACTTATGAATGATATGATGTACGAAAAAAAACTGAAGGGTTTCTTGCAAGTTTTTTATAGGAACAACCAGTTTTGAGAAATGTCGCATTTCATTACAAGAATATTCGCAAGACTACTCCCGGACGTCTCTGGTTCAACCGTTACAACAGTTTTTCATAAAATTAATGCAGCCTAACATACCAATAATAACTGCTACCAAATATGAAATAAATACCTCACATGGCTAGGAGAACAGAATTCCTTATCTGTTCAATGTGTTCTGTTTCAACCGACAGATGGAATACATTTAAATGTAAATGTACGCTCCTGAATTTTTGTCTTTTAAAGTGGTTTAAAGTGGTAAAAAACGTATGATTTTCTGAGATAAGACAGTGGAATGACCTTAATTCGGATCTGTGGTAGGTATTTATTAAGTTATGCAATAGGTATTAGACAATTTAAGTAATAACAATCCTCCCTACATAAAGCATCAATTTTAAATTGAAAACAAAAAGTTCAATCCTGGAAAAAAAAAATAAAATAAAAAAGAGCTAGTAAAACATAGATAAACAGTAAGTGAACTGCACTACCCTTTTCTCATAAAAGCAAATTTGTTAAAGGATTCTCGCTAGCATAAATTCTTGTAATCATCAAACTGTTATGTAGTTGTACTCTTAGTTTAGGGTTAATTAGGGAAAATTTGTTTGTTTTTTTTATCGGGTTAGACAAGCATGACCCAACACTGCCTAGGGATGGCGTTTTCATACTGATTCTGGTATAGGAGACATTTACAGAATGAAATGTTTTATTTTGTTACTGAGTTATATTTCTCGTGCTAGTTTTGGAAATATGTTAAGGAGATTTGCCTATTTCATTGATTGTGAATAATAAGTGGTGTTTGTTATTAAGTTATTATTAATTCACAAACCGTTTTACAGATTTTTTTACTCACAACTGAGTTGTCTCCAGATCCAGTATTTTCACGTTGAAGCCTACACAATATCCGAAGTCTATATTTCTCATGTAACATTATATGTTTATTTTTGTATTTATGTAAAGATAGACTTATCCTATCTTCCCTTTTCAGGGCTTCTTTTCTTTTCGATTCTTTTTTTCCTTCGTTCCTTTTTTTCCGTTTGAGAGTCCTTTCTTGTCATCATAGCGACGTTACCTGACCACTACGTTGAGGGGTTGGTTCCCTCTTGAGAGCTGATTTGACACCGTGCTTGGGGTGTACAATATTTCACGTGACGGACTAGCGCCCCTTGCAATTTTTTTCCCTATAATATTAATACCCACGTCCATCCGATCTTGCAGTGGGACATCGATCAGTGGTAATCGGAGATAATACTCGTTGTGTCATATGGGGTACCTACCCAACCCACATTTCTGTAACACGTTTGGCTATCAACGCTAGTGCTGTAGCATGTGTTATAATTAGAACTGGGCATAATGTTGTTTACATAACAGCGTCAAACATGTTATAGTGGAGCCAACGCATTTATAAACGCAGTTCTGGAGTTACCAAATCGCGCTGCCATTCCGGTGCGTCGGATAGGGATCAAGTAGAAGGCACGAATACACCAAGCAGTGAGCATTGAACTCACATGTCACTGAAAATCTATACGCTGTTTGAGGTGGACGTACGGTTTCTATATTTTATTTCGAATATGTCGGTAGATAAACGTATGTTAATCGTATTTAAACGTATATTTTGCGTTTCCCGGAAGTACGATGCGAGTGTCATATTAATGGTTAATCGTAATAAGTTTTTCTTTCACTATTTGTCAGATTGTACACGACACAATGACATTGCCAGTGCTACGAATGGACGAGGCAAGCACAATGAAGTACCTTATGTTACTATTATATTTGACTTTATTGTAATCTCGAGTATATGCAATATTCCGTTTTATCAAATTCGAAAACAATCTTCTCGCCAAATATGTGCAAAATATGCTCCTAACTGGAAACTGAGGTCGAAATTCCAGATGCAATATTACTTACCATTAGTGAGAATAACAACTGAAAACAGTTTAAACAAGAAATTCGCGATAAATATTATGAGTAACTGTCGACGAGAAAACTGATTTCAAGAAAGACAGTCTGGGTAACGTTTGGTACGCATTTTGTTTGTCAGTAGATGGTTTCAACAAGGCACTGACCAAGCAATCCAACAGCTAGTAACGGACCCATTAATCAAATTTTAAATTTTCTAATGACCAAGTTATTTTTATAAATCAATGACATTTCAACCATGCTTTAAGTTGTCCGTTCGCTCAAATCTACACAGATTAAACCACGAATGGGCCAACACGGTCATTAGTATGCGAAATTTACTTTTACCCATTAAATATTGGCCGACGTTGTATTACTCACTCGAGAATTACCAAATCACTTGACTACAATAATGTGCAGTCAGCTGGATAGCAGTATCGCATCAATTGTACTGAACCGCGCTCAATGACTCGCGACTGTGAATTCCCTCCGCTGCTAATGGCCAAACCCGCGGGAACACGCGCCGTGATCTAAAAGACCGGTTTCTTCTTAATTCTCTTGTGGCGTCACCAATAGAGCAGATGTGAAGTTCCCGTTCTAGGAATGCATCGTCCGGCTTGTTGCTATGATGACACTAAAATTTTTATTTAGTTATGAACAGGGGGTCTAGATAGACGGTTGCTTTATTTGCCATCCCGGTCTTTTCAACCGTGCGCGTGTGTTATAGTAACAAAACTTTCTAAGTTATTGCTTTGAGATTTAATACAATAGTAGCTTCTCTTCATATACACTATCGTAAGTACCCACACATATGTACTCTATACAAACGAACATTCTGAAGTAGTTAATGTTAAATAATATTATTCTTTTACATAATTTATTTTATTACTTTATGCCAAATTTCTGTTACAATTATTTTTTTTTTTGGTTATTTTACGTCATATTTTCAGGTTATGTATTCCTATGAAGAAGACCAAAAACGTATGCTAAAATTATGGCAAGAACTTGAGACCGATGAACAGGTAGGTGGGCCCGCTGAAGATGATGTCCACGAGGAGAAAACCAGTGACCACGACAGCCATTCAGAGCAATCTGAAGATGAGGAATCATCCATAGATATTGAACAAAATTTGTATACCCATTTGTGTTTCTTGGGAAAAGATAAGAAGACTTTGTGGAGTAAGATACCTGTGATAATGTCAGGAACAAAAACAAGAAGTCATAATATAGTTACTCAATCATCGGGAGTCATCGGGGCCGCCAAGGGTGCTAAAACTATTTTAGAAGCTTGGCAGTTATATTTTCCTGATTCTGTACTTGAAGAAATAGTTCAGTGTACGAATAAATATATTCAGAAACTCAGGGCGAATTATACCAGAGTTAGAGACACCGCAGACACAGATGTATGTGAGACAAAAGCTGTTCTCGGTCTGCTTTACTTAGCAGATGTCTTACGCTCTTTGCACCTAAATTTGAGAGATCTGTGGGCGCAGAATGGGACTGTAGTAGAATACTTTCGGCTAACCATGGGTCTAAATCGTTTCCAATTCTTCTTAAGAGCATTACGCTTTGATGATATTGATGCCAGAGAATTTAGGAGGCAATTTGACAAATTGGCTCCCATCAGACATGTTTTCCATGGTTTTATTCAGCGATGCACAGCCAGTTATTCTCCGACTGAATTTGTCACGAATGATGAAATGCTAGAAGCCTTCCGTGGAAAGTGTGTATTTCGCCAGTACATTCCCAACAAGCCAGCAAAATATGGCATAAAGATTCAAGCCTTGGTTGATGCAAAATCATTTTACACATGTAATATGGAAGTTTACGTTGGCACACAGCCAGGTGGTCCTCATAAAGTTGATAACAGTGCCTCTGCTGTTGTACAAAGATTGATTCAGCCTATTTCGGGAACTGGGAGAAATGTGACCTGCGACAATTGGTTTACATCAATACCTCTAGCTGCAGATTTATTATCAAAACATAAATTAACACTAAAAGGAACACTGAGAAAAACAAAAGAGAAATTTCTGATATTTTCGTTGCAAAAATAAAGCAGCGTAAGGTAAACACAAGCATATTTGGGTTTACGAAAGACATAATCTTAGTGTCATATAAACCCAAACAAAATAAAGTGGTATTATTGTTGTCTACCATGCATCATGCCGATGAGATCGATGAAAAAAGTGGAGATTTTTGCAAACCTAAAATGATTACATTCTACAACTCCACTAAGGGAGGAGTTGATGTAGTCGATGAGTTGAAAGGAAATTATTCAGTATCACGAACAAGCTGTAGATGGTCTCTTACTATAGTTTTTTCTACACTCAATATTGCAGGTATAAATAGCCAAATGGTTTATGAAGCAAACACTAACAGCCACATGAGCCGTCGAAAATATTTAAAATCATTAGCAATGTCTCTTATTCAACCGTATATAGTGAGGCGCAGAGAGATACTTACCCTACCAATAACAATGAGAAATCGTATAAAGGAAATCCTAAAAGAACCTTCTGAATCGACAGAAACAGGTCAACATTCCGTACAAGGAAGGTGTCACTTTTGTTCGTGGAAGAAAAATAGAAAAACCAAAACACAATGTGTACAATGTCAGAAATATATTTGTCGAGAACATACAACTTAGTTCTGTCCAGCATGTATGGAACAAAAATAAAACCAAAATTAAAATATTTTTAAGATTTCAATTTTTTTAAACAAGTATTTTTAGGTTTTATCTTACTACAAAAATTACATATTATTGTAACTTGTTCCTCTTGGTAATAAATAACATATCACAAGAAAAAAACGAAATTTTATTTATTCGGTTAAATAAAGCATTATATCTTGAGAAATACCGACCCGGTCCAATCGACCGTGCGCGTTTTCTTACGTGATACTTTTTGAGGCCTATTTTCGCGGGTTAAATTCCTTATAACAGTGGCCGTGTTTGCACCTTCATGGTGTTATCTGTATGTCCTAATTTGATACACATCACTTGTATATACCATGTTCTACATCGTATTGTAGACACAATTCGAACAAGTTATGCATCTGTAGATCGTGGTAAATACAAAAGCAGTTTTTCCTGAATCACCCAAACATACAAGAAAATTTCCTAAAAATTATCGCGGCATTTCTAAATGGTCACAGTCTATTTTTACACGCTGGAGGACCTGGTTATATGCAGCATTTTAGTATGCAAATTATTTCGAGCAAGTGAAGTATGTTGTTTCAAAATAGAATGGTTAGGAATCACCAGCCATTAGAGAGAACCAACAATTATTGTATGGAAACGTCCAAGGTCAGGCAGATTCGCAAGAGATATACAACAATTGCGCAATAGTGGACGACACCATAGACATGTTATAAAATAGTTCTCTAATTTTAGCCGAATTGCTTCATTTAGTTAATAATTAACTTAAATAGTTCCAGAAAATAAAAAACCCGTTTCTGCAGGCCATCTTTGAGGTTCTATAGCATCCTTAGGAAGAATTTTCTGACACTAGTACATTAGAAATTTTTTGCTCAAAATTAAATTTTCTATCCGTGGTTAATGCATAACTTTTTACTTTTGGTACACCATTGCCAGGTAAGGCGTTTTTTCTTGTTTACATAATTTTTCAAAACTAATTACGCATTACATACGTACAAACAACATCCCTTTATAATTTTCTTTTACTAGGTGCATAAATATAATTGCGTTCCACATTCACTTCCACATTTTTTTTTCTTTATGACTCCCTTAACGGACAAAATGAATTTATTCATTTCACATTACACACCATATTTAAAAATGTATACGCCAGAGAATTTCCTTTTATAGTGACAAAAATATTGAGAATATCATTTTAAGTAAGGAAGTATTAAAAAACTAAACAGGTTTTAAGAGAATACACCATTATTCCCCTTGGCCGCTAGAATAAACTCGATGATAACGATGCCTCAGCGGAAACTTATCTGAAAAGGTTTTGGATGACAGATATATTTCTTTGGACATCATGTTTACAGACAAGAAAATAATATTCTCCCTGGCAAAATCACTGATGTATATAAGTGGCGGAAATAAATAGCCTCTTTGGACTCTATAAATTGGAGGAATGGAATAATCGTGTTTATATTTACTGGTATACTGTTTCAAAAATCTTTTTTTTTTTGTGTAAATATTTAATATCCGAAGAGTAACAAAAAACAGTTAAAATAAAAGCAAAACAATAATGTATATTATATATATATATATATATATATATATATATATATATATATATATATATATATATATATATATATATATATATATATATATATATATATATATATATAAAGCAAAACAATAATGTACATATATATATATATATATATATATATATATATATATATATTTTTTTTTTTTCTTTTTTTTTTTTTTTTTTTTTGAGTAATATCAAGAGAAAAAGAAAGTCATATTAATGGAGCTTTAACACTGGGGTAACTAAATTTCGAAAAAATTGTTTATATTTAAGGTTATAATTTTGTTTTTAGAACTACTGATTTACATTTTGTACATCATGTTCGTGTCTTTCATATTTTTAACCAAGATGGTCTAAAGCATATTCTTGACACCTGCATAAAAAATACACCGAAATCTCTTATGGGCCGATACCTGAGGTCAAAATAAGAAAAAGTGTTCTTCGTTAGGGAAATATTACTATTTGAAAGGGTACCTGAAAAACTCCAATTTTGCTCATAAATAATTTATAAGAGAATGTTTCATTAAGATAAAAGTTTTGATAGTAGCTCGAGAAAAAAAATAATTTTTTTATGCACTTTCTTAACCTTATAATTTTGCAGAGCTTAACATATTTCAATTTATTTTATTTGAACTAAGTAACGAATTTGTTCCTAATTAATTATTTTTAAATAATTTCTTGATTGTAGCCCTGAAGGCGATACAGAATTTTCACGTGACTATAACATATATTTCCTATTTATTGTAAAATAATATATAAACGTGGCCTCGATGTGTTTTTACGTGCTAAATATTTTCTAGCCTTTCACATAATTTAGTAAATCCTGATAATACTTTTGTTACGATAATAATTATTACGCTATTATTAGCCTACAAAGATCTGACATAAATACACTTACCATTGTATTTGTGCTCGCTGAACTGGATCTGTGATTAACCCTCGACGGATTAGCTGGCGAAGGAGATTGACTAGAAATCTTATTTTCAGGGGGTCCGCCACCGTTCTTGACACTTATCTCTAAATAACAATGAGACTCCAGGTGGCTTTGAGCTCTCTTCTCTTCATTCACTATTCTTCGAGCAGCTCGAAATATTTTATAATAAACTACCATCATCACAGTAAGAGGAATATAAAAACTACACATTGTCGCATATAATTGATAACCAAAGTCTTGTGAAACTAAACAGACCTCGTTATTTCTCTCCCCGTTTTCTTCGATCTCCGAATGTTCGTTCCCGATTATTAGTAACGGTGGCAAAGAAATGCAAGCCGCAAAACACCACACTAGTATCACCCAAATAATCATTCGCTTTGGAGTCCGTTTTACACCGTATTCTAAAGGTTTTGTTATGGCGTAGTATCGGTCCACACTGATCATACATAAGTTCAGTATCGAGGCTGTGCAGCTAAGAACATCGAAGCTTACCCAGAGATTGCACACAATTTCCCCAAATATCCACCGTCCTTTTATTTCGTAGAACATTGCCATTGGCATCACGAGAATAGCAACACAAAGATCACTTATAGCCAAGCTGACAAGAAGATAGTTACAGGGCCTACGTAGTTTTCGAACTAAACAGACAGCAACACAAACCAATATGTTTCCTACTATTGTTCCGATTATAATTGCGACTAGAATTATAGTTATGATTATACTTTCAGCTTGATTGTATCCAGATTTATCGACATGAGTTTCATTAGCGGATTCATTTGTGAACACTTGTGAAATATTGGCCGCCATACGAAAATTTAAACAACACGTTTTTATTGACGATTTCTCTTCTTGAGCCTCATGCCAAATATAATTATATACCCAGTTCGGCTTCACTTTGAATGTAAATTATGTATTTTATCTTTTAAATTGTTCATTACAAATTTAAATTCAAAACTCCTCTAAAATGTTTTATTCATCGTAATTCCTAAGTTAATATTTGAAGAAATCTATCTCTCAGACAAAATCATCAGGTTGTTTGTTTACGTTCCAAACTTGATACGGAAAATACAGAATACAACTTTATTTTTATCACTTTCCGTTGTTTACGTTTTGTCACTGGTTAATACTCCCCCTTTCAGTATCCTGTGATAAATTATACAGATTTCTTCAATCCAACAATCTTGCAGAGTACAGCCAAGCCTGGAAAGAAATTCAATTTGTTAATGAAATTAGATTAAAGTGAGATAACAGTTGTAGCTGTAGTTTTACTTTATATTTCTTAGATAATAAATTACTCTAAATACATTTATAAAATTAAGTTTATTTCTAATACATTTCATTAACTTGGAAGAAAAAAAATAGTCAAAGTTTTTATATTACGGCTTTTTGTAATTAGGTTAATACGTTTATATAATTTACTACTAAGTTATCTGTTCTAGAAGCTAAAACAATTTTATTCAAAGCACAAAATGGTAGCAACAAACTTTTTTTTAGAAAATTTTAACAGGAAACATTAAAATTTTGACGTATAACTTTTACAGTCTATGTGTAAAGACTTGTTTCATGGCCTGAACATACGTCTATGGCAAATATATTCTTAAGGGCGCTATTTCCGAAATGGTGATCATCAATGCGCGCTGGGGGAGGGGGGGGAAGTAAAGCAGAACAGCTAGAAGACGGGATTCGTTGAACTGCACTACAGAACTCTTATTTAATCCCACATAAATTTATGTATATGATGTTTATGTTATCGAAACTAGTAGTTCGATAATTTTTTGGTTTCCAAAACAAACAAAAAAAATTGTATGAAAAACTATTTCTTAATTTACCTTCATGACGCGTACTTAAAAATATAAAAAGGAAAAGGTTAGAAGATGGTAAAACTAATTAAAAAAGGGAGAAATTAATCTGTCAAATTAAAATTTTTTGGGCTCAAAGAAGGTCCCTCGATCTGTTTAAAAAAGATTACACCAATCTCAATATATTTTGGATTTTGGAAAAAACAATGTTCTGAGTTTACGAAATAGATATCGCCGTTTCGGCATGGAATATTCATGAAAAGTTAAAAGTCAGACCTCGCCATGGGCGAAGAATCACATCTTCGAAGAAAATTATGAATTGTTAGAAAAAGAACCGATCCGGGAAATTCGTAACAGTAACGAAACGACGCGACGCGACGGTTACAACCGAGAAGATTTTGAAAGATTTCCAGTAAGCTTTTCTCGCGCTTTACGATAGCTGACACAGATCAGTCTAAGGAATTTTTACTTGGTGGACTTACAATTGGGCAGGTTAGTTAGTTACAGAAATACCAAATCGGGCATACTAACTCACAAGGCGAAAAAAGTTAAGAAAAAGAATAAAAGCGGCGAGATCCATTCGGGATATTGAGATCACACTCGATGCAATGTTAGGTCACGAGTTGATACCAAGACTAAATAAATGAAATTTCAAAGAGAAAAGTCACACAGTGGTAAGAAAAAAATGCGCTCAGTCGGAGCGTATATGTTTTTAAAAATTTCATGAGTGACCGCAGACGCGCCAGACAAATTAATTTTATACGACGTGGCAAGGTGACTTTTCGCAAGAGTCGTAGTACAGCACATTTAAAAAGTGTCAAAAGCATTAACGCAAATAATATACGGCTAAGTGATTATGACGTAATTTATCAAAGATATAAATAGAATCAATAGGGAAAATAGAGAGGTCGTCGCCGATTTTCCGTGGTCAGCAGAAATACAACCATAACCTAAAAAAGATGCGTGTATCTGTACTGAAGCTTGTTAGTGTTCTTAAGGTTACTTCTAGCGATTGTCAAGTGTCAAAAGAACAAGTAAAACTTAAAATTTTTAATTTGAAGATCGTTTGGCCCTAAAGAATTTCATAAACTCACATTTCAATTCAATTTGAGAATTGTTCAATTTGAAGTTTTCTAACCTCAAAGCGAACTTCTGTCCTATAGATTTTTTAACATAACAAAGTTCTACCTTGATGTCATCTGGTATTAAAGATTTCAAACATTAAAGATACCGATACAGACGTAATCAACGATAGAAATCTTATCCTGCGATTGTACTTTGACTTAGTGACGATAAAACAAAAAAGGGAACATTCCAGAAAGGAGCAAGAATGTTGAAATGTTTATTTATGTATCACAAATTTAAAATTTCATTGAAAAGAATCTGATATTTCACAAAATTGTTTTATTAGCTAATCGAATTTTAGCAAACTGTTGTCTGTATAATACTAATTTGTTTGATATTTTTTTTACATTTCATTAAAATATGAGTAAACAAAGGTAATATTAAAACACTGAAAAATTCTGTGCAGTTGATACCTTAAATTATTTCTAATTTCGACTATAATAAACCTTCCACTTTAAGATATATAATATTTTTTTTGATGGGCGGCTATAATAAGACGTAAACAATTGTAACAAGTTACAACATATGCAGATGGCAGCACAGCACGGCGAGAATATTTGATAAATTAACATTAAAATTCCAAAACGCTATTAATGAATCTTGTAAAATTGAAATAATTAAGAAAAATAAATAGGAAATTAGGTCCAACCTTTTTTTCTGGGGGTACTTATTTTAGTTTTTCGTTTAAGTTCTTATTTGTACTTTTAATGACAAATGTAAATGTTTGTTTTCAGTACTTTTCATTTAATTTTTTTAAAGCTAATAATAAGAAAATTTATATTTTCAATAAAAGGAGGATCTAGTTAAACATGTTGTTAACTGATTTAAAAAATCCACGAGCTTTTATATCCATTGCTGAATTTTATCTCATCAATCTTAAATACACTTTCATTTAAATGCGCTCATTTTGGAACTAGCACTCTTAAAGCGGAAAACAGATATATGCGATATGCGTCTTTAGTAAACTATCCGCTATCACGATCGAGATCTAGATCGCGCATATGTGTCCTGTGTTTAATGCTTACAATATTAAACATCACAGACGAAGATTTTTTTTCTGTTAATTTTAATGCCCAAGTAACCATCTACCCTACATAAAATTTAAATTTTGTATATGCATGTCCTTAAATAACATTTAAAATTTGGAAGTTCTAGAATAATTAATATGGCAGATATGATTTTTTAAATACTATTGTTTTAAGTGTTCTGTAAATGGCTCGTAATATAATATAATATAATATAACATTATATATATATATATATATATATATATATATATATATATATATATATATATATATATATATATATATATATATATATATATATATATATATATATATATATATATATATATATATATATATATATATGTTTATGCTGTATTAAAAAAAGTCGGATGTATGTAATATGTATATAATATACAATCCTAATGAACTAAGGTTTTAGTATTATTTTAATTAAAAAAGTTTTAATTCTAAAAATTTTAATTTGGAAAGTCTGCTACCTAATTTCCCATTCTACTATTGACCATGTTAAAAAGTTATTCTATTATACTTATTAAACTTTATATAGGAAGACGAATAATAATTATGACCAGACAAAAAAGTTTATTAAACAGAAAGAAAAACTTTTTCCACAAATATTCGTTTCAGAGCATCCTGAACTCAAATACAGAAAACAGGTAGATATACAATATGTGTGTTTTTGTGCGAGTGTGTATGTCTATCGACCGTTGCTCGTACGCACGGTAAATTGTTAGAATTAACATATTTTATTAAAATTTGATAGATATGTAAAAATAACACCATACAATTATATATTTCTATTAAAAATATCATGTGTTTTATTCGATACACTCGCTAGCGTTGTATTCATCTCAATTGAAGCGAAGAATATTGCTAACTGTATAATATATCATTCAGCCATTTATTCCAATTGATTGCAACAGATTGGTTAACAGTTAATTTGTGAACGAGTTGTCTTAAAAGTCACTATTTTAATACGGTTCTAAGATAACAAGAGTCCCGAATTCTCCCACGCTAATGCTAAAGCCAAGTATCCACAACAGTCTGTAGACCGTGGAATTCTTGTGAGAAAGCAGGTACGGAGAGAACACAAGAGCTGACCCCTGATAAAGTACACTAAAAAGTGAGACATACTAGAAGACAATTTGGTATAATCCGCGAACCTGTTTCGTCTAGTGACGTTACCAGCAACCCCAGAGATAGAGGCACAAAAACGCGCCTCCTTACGAAAACTGACCGTTCTAACCCTAAATTTAAGTTTAAAAGTGCCCCGAACATTGAAGAAAAATTCTGTATTCCTAAAAGTGTAAATATAAGTGATAGCTATAAGGACGTGAAACGTGGTAAAAGGGACAAGTTGTTGACGTGGGGTCAATTAAAATTAAAAGAAGGCTATCCGAGAAGTGGACTAACATTAAACTGCGTCTATACGACGACGTGTCCCTAAAAAAACGGTGGTAAGAAAACTGATGAAAACGTGGATAAAACAGTTCCAAACACCTCAAAAAAATCAGAACCTCCAAAGCTGTTAACAAAAGACGATGTGCTTCACGCACTATATGTAAGTGAATATACTAAGGACCTTCCAAACACAGCAATGAGTAAGACATTGCTAAGCCCGCCGCCAGGTCCATGCTTTGAGCTCCCGGCCTCATCTCAAGCAAAAGACAATGAGAGAACTCTTGTTAAGCAGCGAGAGTTTCTCGGGCCTCAGCAGGCATCTGAACGCGCTATATCACAAATGCAATTAGTCAGCTTATCTCCCGATTCTGTTCAAATATCCAGTGGTGACATCGAGTCCCGTATGGACACCTCCGCCGTCGAAATTACGTCCCCAACCATTTTGTGTATAAAAAAACAATACACGAAGTTGAACAATCTGCTTCGCAGTGACCCACCCCAAACATCAACAAATAACCAGTTCTCCCAGCTCGCTAGTTTACATAATACGAGCAACACTGTGGAGGCGGTGCAAGCCAAAACCAGAAAGACACTTAACAAACCGAAATTTAATAATGAGGCTCCCCCGAAATATTCTCTACTCGTATTGAAAGGAGTCCCCAGCAAGCATACGGAATTCATAGAGGAAATAAGCCATAACATTAAACTTTTCATGTGATTTCATGTGAAGTTTGCCCCCCAATCTACGCTGCTTTATATATACGACAAAAAAGAGTGTGACAAATATAGGGAGAAACTCATTAATAGTGATATCGAGTACCATTCTTATACATCCAAAACTGACAGAAATCACGCATTCGTGTTAAGGGGCCTCCAGGGAGACCCTACCCTAGATGAAATTAAGAATGCTATAATTGACAACCATAATGTAAATATCCTAAACATTTTTAAAATGCGCACGAAGAGAAACCCACTCTACCTTATTGTAACCGATAAAGATATGTCTTTAAAGAAAATCCAAAACGGCATTAAGTATGTGTTGTACACGAAGATTTCATGGGAGCGGCAAGTCAACGATCATCTCATATCACAATGCCGGCGATGCCAAATGTGGGGGCACGCTATCACCAATTTCCACAGGCAGCCACGATACGCGAAGTGCACGTGACCCCATTGGACACGAGATTGCGAAAAAACCCGTTAACTCGCCGCCAAAATGTGCCAATTGTCAGGGCACTCACACAGCCTGTAATTTAGAGTACTCTCTATATGAATTCAGGTCCAATATCATCAAACAAAATATGGAAATGGAAAACGCGTAAGAAACTAGATATGTTGCCACCCCCCTCGCACCAAAATAATGTTTGAGAGCAGAAAAAGAGAACGTAGAACGCCAAGAAGAAAATAAGCGAGAAGAGGCTGAGGAAGAGAGCTGAGAAAAAAACGAACATTTTTCTACCGACGCGACTCTAACGAAAAAAAACCGCCCCCCGACGCACGCAAACTACCGACAATGACTTAGCTGACTTCAACACATTGACATACGAACTCAGCGAGCTCAACAAATTAATTAACTTAAAGCAAACAATAAAAGCTATACAGGAGCTTAATAAATTGCAAAGGATCGTCGGAGATCCAATAGAAGCTATCACAGTACTCGAAGATTTTGCCGCTAACACTCTGCCACAATACAGAATTCTTAACTAAATACTTACTTTGGAACTGCAACGGTCTCATTAACAAAATAAACGAATTACGTGACTTTTTAATAACAAACGACATAGACATAGCTTTTTTAACAGAGACAAATCTCAAAACGCAACATAAGACAAACATTAAAAATTATTTCTGTTACAGATCCGACCAAATTGGGCGGAGAGGAGGAGGAGTGGCTATCTTAGTGAAGAAGGATGTCCCACATATTCCGACCCCGCCCTCAGATACCAGTATCGAAAACGCCAGTATCCAACTCGACGACGGCACCGTTTTGATGGCAGCATACAACCCGCCCCGGAATAGAATAATTGAACAAGATTTAAATATTCTATTTCAACAACGTAAAGTCATTTTGGCAGGGGACCTAAATGTCAGACATGCCGTCTTGAGAAACAGGCACGGCAACGCTAACAGTATCGTCGTGCAGGACTATACACTTAGGGAAGGTATTGCTGTCCTATCGACGAATACCCCTACCCACTATCCTTACAATAACTCTACCCCCTCTTACATCGACATAGTTTTAAACAAAAACTACCAGCACAATTTCAACCCAGTATCCCGAAAGGAGTTAAGTTCAGATCATAATCTTGTGTCTTTTAATTTTCTCAATGTCGATCGCAACAGACTCTGCAGAAATGTATACAATAATAAGAACACCAACTGGGCTAACCATAATCAGTTGCTTAATGAATACACCATAATAAATCCAAATATAAACAGCAACGAACAGTCGGACAATGAAATAAACATTATAACAAATAACATCTGCAAAGCACGAAGTAAATCAGTTAAACAAATTAAAGCTGGCCCCAAAAACAAATCTGTAACTAAAAATATTAAAAAAGTAGTACAATTTAAAAACAAAATTCGCAGCAATTGGCAAAAAAATAAGCGGCCGATCGACAAGAGATGGTTAAAAGATCTATAGAATACTGTAAATAATAAATTAACAGATTACCGAAATTCACAGTGGAACGAAAAGGTAGCCAAGCTTACGGCAAAGGATAATTCTCCATGGACCATGTCCTAAATGCTTAGGTGGGATAATAGCCAGATCCCCGCGTTAATCACAAATAATCAAACACGTTTACGAACAGAGATAGCCGATGCCATAGCTGGTTACCTTTTTCAAGTATAAAATTCTACGCCTAACGAGACCGAACACCAGGTTGATATCGACGCACAAATATCCGACATTCCTGCCTTCGTTCCTATCCCACCCCGTAAACCCGCCAAATTAATAACCTCCGCACTGAAACCCATACTTAAAGCCTACCTAACCTGGAAGCTCCCGGTGCTGACACAGTCCCTAACCTACTGTACAAAAAAAGTCCCACGCAAGAGACTAATACAAATTATCCATATAATAAATTCTTCGATAAGGCTGCAATATTTCCCTACAGCGTGTAAATCCTCAATAATTGTGCCTCTCCTGAAGTCAGGTAAAGATCCAACTCTCGCATCTAGCTATCGGCACATTTCCCTATTAAATACATCGGGGAAATTGGCTGAAACAATTATATTAATTAACTTAAATAAAATCATTGGTAAAAATAGATTGATACCAAACTTACAATTTGTCTTCAGAAGAGGACACAATACCACGCTGTCGTTGTGCAGAGTCGTGCACAACGTCATCGAAGGCTTTAATAAAAAACACAACACCAAAATGCTGCTCCTGGGCATACAGAAGGCATTTGACACAGTTTGGCATGGAGGCCTCCCTACACAGACTGAAAAACGTTCAGAAACTTCCTACTTATTTCGTATCACTTCTCAAATCCTACTTATAACATAGGTCATTCGCAATACGCATAAATAATAGCCTGTCAGAATACTTTCATGTCTGGGTGGGTGTACCCCAAGGGACAGTGCTCTCTCTGGTGTTATCCAACCTCTACCTCGCAGACCTTCCCACGCATCCTTTAACCCAGACAATAATGTACGCCGACGACACAACGATTTACTCCCAGTCCTTTTATGTATAAACTACAACAACCAAGTTGCGGTATCACCTCATTAATGTGCTTAAGTATTATAAGAACTGGAAGATAACGAACAACGAAACTAAAACTGGCACAATTACTTTTACAAAAAAAATTACAAACATACGACATTTACACCACTTAGAATAAATGACAGGACAATAGAGGAGACAAAGGTAGTTAAATACCTAGGAATAAATTTGGACCAGAGATTAAGTTTTAAACCTCACATAACCAAAACGGTTAACAAGGCCTATATGGCTTTACATAAGCTCTACCCTCTTATTAACAGGAGGTCCGTCTTTAATATTAAAAACAAATTGCTAATCTATAAAATTGCAATCCGGCCAATTTTAACCTACGGGTGCGTCGTCTGGAACAGAATGTCCAACACACAGTACGGGCGTCTCCAGACGACACAAAACAAGCTCCTTTGCATCCTTAGGAACTCTAACCGTTAATTGAACAATTACAACTAACGGCCGACATACCATACATACGCGACTACATAACCGAAACTGCGACGAAGTCTTTGATATCCAACATTAGACATTCAGTTTTGACTAATCACATTACGGATGTTAGGAACTACCACGAATACATACACACGCACCGACTAATACATGAAAACTGGCCGCTATACTACGACAATAACTGACAGTAGAGTCATACGTACAATAACAGACACGCACATCTTACCCACACTCCTACTAATCCCATAACCACCCCCAACTCCTAAATTTACTGAGATTCCACCCCTTTTCTCTCTAGTTCACATTCACAGACATTCTTCAGACTGCATTTTCCCCAAACAGGTTTTTTCTAGCTTTTCCCTGTGTGCCCCGACTATAACTATTTTTGTAATATTTTTCTCTTTCCTCTCTTAATTAACAAAAGCTCGCAGCATTTTAACTTTAACGATTTATATTTTCCATAGCAGAAAGTCGCACCACAAGAAACTATCAAAGGGTGTTCAAGAGCAGGGAGGACAACATCGTCCAACCACGGGTGGCCCATCCACCGTAAGGCGGAAATGTCGTTGTGCAGTGTAAACATTTTTAACTATTCACCCCTGTAGTAAAATATTTTGTATTTATATAATTAATATTATGATATAGGCAATAAATTAATTTAATTGGCAAATTGGCAAATTGTGGACTGTGGATAAATCTGATCTTAGCTACATGGAGGGATTCTTAACTGACAATTAGGGATAGGCGTTTATTAAAAAATAACCAGTTAACAGTTAATCGGTTAATGTACAAGTCAGGTTAACCCAAATAAGTTAATCTAACTAAAAATAACCAGTTATTAAAAATCCATTAGCAATGTATTCTTCTTTGACAGTTACCTATTTTTGCTTTTCATCGGTTAAAAAAATAACTGGTTATTAATTAACCGGTTATTTTAATTAACTGGTTAATTTGCATGTCAAGTCAGCAAAAACTCGATTCGTAGATGTAGAGGTGGAGCAGCTTCCTTTAGTTCTCACTTCTTTTTTCTTTTCCAATGAGCAGAGTAAAAATACAGATCCATATTGCAACTGTCTTTCACTTTCGCAGTTGCGAATATTCTATGTTACTGTTTGTTTTAAGTAGTAAGTAGTACGATTACTAGATATTGTAACCGGTTGCCAGGTTAAACCTTACAATAAAAATAACGGATTACAATCGTTTAATATAAGTCAGTAACCGGTTAACGAAATAACCACTTATATTTGTCCATCCCTATTGACAATGGGTGAGCATTGTGGAGTCTTCTCTGTCTAGGCGTTTTTGCAATCCCATCTAATATTTGTAATAATTGTATATGCATTATTTGAATTTCAGAGTCGTTATTATTTCAATAAGTCGCGGTAGAATTTATACAAAGTTCCTATGTTACAGTTGTAATTTTATAACTATATTTAAGATGTAATTCCGGGTTAAATTCAATATTATAACAAATTACATTAAGTAATTTGGTTATTAATATTATTATTACGTATATGACCACAAAAATTATGTTTAGCGATAGACGATATTTTTAATTAGAGCACTCGACTCCAACGCTTAGTACTTGTTGCTGTGTTCGTTTTACAATTATCACAACGATTCTGTTTAGCAAATTTACTGAAGCTGGATACTCATTAATCACTATGATTGATACTAATTTTTCATTAATTATTCCCCAGCACCGTTCATTCGAAATTAAAGGATCGCTCAGTTTGTAAGATGACAAATTGCAAATAAACTCTGAAGAAGCGATAACTGATAACCCAGATTAGGTTCAAAGCAAATTTTTCGAGTGTCTAAAAGCTCTAATTCTCACAGTCTTTCGTTGTTTAATCGTGCACGACATGTAAACTAATTACTGCGAATGTATTTTTATCCACATGTGTAATAGGTGATTCCCATCGCCTATTTGTATAATTTGAATTGCAAATTTTTATGTACACGAGTTTTGCCGAAGTGAAAGAAAGATCTGCTCATATCTAATGTGTGGTGGCATCTGAATAACAAATTAATACTAACATTATTAATACTTTCGTAATTTGTAAAAAATATTAACCCAAAAGTATGGAATGCTGTTTCGCTTTTACAATTTATTTCTTGACAGTCAAACAGCATTTAATTTATTTTTAATTTATTTCGATGTTTCTACATTGGTTTTGTTACAATAAATATGTCTGTTTATAAAACTTAAAATATATTTTGTCGAAAATTTGCAAGTCACATTAAAAACCTGTATTTTAAATCGGAGAATTAAAATTATCAACAAACATTTAAATTCATGTAACATTTTAATTCAACAAACAAAAAAATAGCAATCCTTTATTTTTAGGATTTTAAATCAACAACTAACAATTTAATTTCAGGATTTAAATGGTTCTTATTATTTTGTTACTTGAATTAGAATGTTATATAAATTTAAATGTTTGTTGATAATTTTAATTCCTGATTTTAAATTAATGAATTAAAATTATCAACAATCATAGTAATTCCTGAATTAAAATGATTGTTGATAATTTTAATTTGGCGCTGCTACGGGGCGGATACTATGGGTACTAAGCACTAGTTTATTTGGCAACATCGCATGTTCCATACTCAGACCACAACATAATAAACTATCAGCAGTATAACTCTGATCTAGCGTATGTAATATTAGAGATCTGAGGGTGACGTCATCGGACGCCATTTCAGGAAACAAATCAGGGCCGACTCCTTCCTTCGAAGTCTTGACATGTGATATACAAGAACGACCAAAGAAAAGATGAAACAAATTAAATATTAGTTTTGAACTTTGGTTTGCTAGGTTAAGTTAGTTTACCAAACGGAAGAGAACACGCGACTGCGGTGCGAATGCAGAAACAAATCTATACTTTGCACTATTGCCGAGTGTATAAACTAGTAGTACGAAAAGAATCCGAAGATTGCAACGCCCAATTAAAATTATTAACAAACATTTTAATTCAGGAATTAATATGATTGTTGATAATTTTAATTCCCTCATTTAAAATGGGAAATTAAAATTATCATCAAACATTTAAATTCATGTAACATTTTAATTCAACAAACAAGAAAATAAGGAACATTTAAATTCAGGAATTAAATTGTCTGTTGATAATTTATTATCCTAAATATAAAAGATTGCTATTTTTTTGTTGGTTGAATTAAAATGTTACATGAATTAAAACGTTTGTTGATAATTTTAATTACAAGATTTAAAATAGACTCTTTTATTGTGACTTGTAATTTTATAACCAAAGATCTTTTGTCGAGAAACATTTTGATTCTTCTCGCATTTTAAATGGGTAAAATTTTGAAAACAAACTTTTCAAATGTACTAATACAAACATAGAAATAACGAAATCAATTTAATGAAAATGGTAATTTCTTTGGGTGTAACAAAATACATTTTAAAAATAAATAATTAAACATCGTTCTATACTTTTTCGTTTTTTTTTTAATTATAATATATTAATAATATTAAAAGCCTATAATTTGAATTAAGTGATTAAAAATGTCAACAAACAATCAAATTCTAAGATTTTAATTCAACAAACAAATAGACAAGTAATATTAATTAGAAATTAAAATATTTGTTGCTAATTTTTATTTAGTATTGCTTAAATACATAAGAAGATATGTATGAATTAAAATTATTAATAAACATTTTAAATCCTGAATTTAAATAATTTTTGGGATTGTTGAATTAAAATGTTACATGTATTTCAATATTTGTTGATAATTTTAATTCCCCGATTTAAAACATAGGCCTTTAATGTGAGTGTTGCAAATTTTTGACAAAGCGTATTTTATAAAGTAACAGTTTTATTCAACAAATATTTTAAATAGGCAAAGTTTATAAACAGATATATTTATTGTAACAAAACCAATGTAGAAACAACAAAATTAATTAACTATAAACTAAATGTTGTTTGAATGTCAAGAAATAAATGGTAAGAATAAAAAGCCAAACGGCATTCCAAACTAAAGCATGTAAAATAATGTTTAAGAGGAATTTGTAGATTTATGTTTACCATCTGATGGAAACACCGCCTTAATTTTCAAAAAAATTTACATTAATTCATTGGTGATAATGAGTCTATATTAGTGAAAAAACTGTTTTTATTATAATGCATCATTTAATTTGCGAAAATAATTTATTAAAATTTGAGAAACAGCTGTGTTCCTGCACAACGTAGGTTTACAAAGATACAATGCACACCATAATTTATTTGACAAAATAGTAACCATTCAATGTGGTTTTCGTCGCTAATTTTTCGTTGATTTTCAACACAGAATACAAAATGCAAATTTTTATCAGTCTCAAGGGAGCTACAACCCTTTGAAGGGGGTTGATGAATATAAATTTTTCGATTATAAGTCCGATATGGTGGTGACTAAAAAATGAAATTTTCATACATTACAGCCCCGATGTAGACGCATAAAATTACAAATCTCGTAATTAACAGCTTGCTTTATTGAGGTAGTTTTGAGGGGTAGTTTTTTACCCTAAACTTTTATTGACGTCGCTTCCGAAGCAAAACTTTTAAATAACATTATTTCCCATGCAATGACTCAGAAAAAAGTATTTTTCAAAATTTCTGTCACACCAGCCGTTTTTGAATAATTTGCGTTGAACGGCAATAAGGTTTTTCATGCGAAATATGCAAAACTTAATTCGATCAATCTTCAAATCAAGTGGATTGAAGTCACCTATGTTTAAAAACAATTGATATTTCTGATTTGTAGTATTATGTCATTTACATTGCTTAAGTGTCATTTCTGATTCTAAATTATTTAAAAATAAAAAATAATAACAATGAATCAGTTTACTACTTATGAATATGCAGACATGATTTTTATTTACGATTTTTGTGATGGAAACACCAGATTAGCTAGAAATGAGTATCACCGGCGATTTCCGAATAGAATAATTTCATCACGAGCAGTATTTAGCCGCACATTTCAACGATTTCGGGAAACTGGATCTTCATCTCACAATCATAGAGGGGCCCCACGAGAGGTAAACATTGATGGGAAAGAGGATGTATTCAATATGGTAAGGGATAACCCAGAAACCAGCACTCGACGGATCTCGGTGCGATTAGGTCTATCGCAAAATTTTGTTTGGAGAACTCTTCACACTGACGATTTCATCCTTATCATTATCAGCGTGTTCAAGCTTTAGAACCAGGAGATGCTGAAAGAATACTCCAGTTTTGCCGCTGGATTTTGAATAAATTTGCTGATGATCCAAATTTTATTAGAAATATTATATGGACTGACGAGGCTACCTTCACCAGGGATGGCATTAATAATCATGATAATAAGCATTTGTGGTCCACACGCTATAAGGCGGGCAAGATTTCAACGTCGATTCAGCATTAATGTTTGGGCAGGTATACTGAATAATCGACTAGCAGCTATGCATTTTTTAAATAATAGGATGAATGCACAATATTATTTAAATTTTCTTGAAATCTCTCTAACGGAACATCTAGACGATTTGCCATTAAACATTATATAGAAAGTATGGTTTCAACATAATGGGGTGCCTCCTCATAATGAAAGACATGTGGCTGAATGGTTGAATCGGAATTTTGGAAATAACTGGATTGGTAACCGTGGTCCTGTTTTATGGCCTCCTCGCTCTCCCGATCTCAATCCTTTAGAATTTTATTTCTGGGGGCATATGAATCAATTAGTTTATTTTGAGGAAATAAATAATATTCAGCGCTTGACGGAAAGGATCAATAATAGTTTAGCTTATAACACAGATAATAGTGACATGGCTGAAATTAATAATTCAGTTATTCGTCGTTGTCAGGCGTGTATTCGTGCTCAAGGAAGTCATTTTGAACAGTTACTCTTTTAGCTATTAAGTACGTTATTTCTGTGTTGTACATTGATTTTTAATTTTGTAATAAAAATGTTGTTTATTTCACATAAAAAACCTTATTGCCGTCCAAAGCAAATTATTCAAAAACGGCTGGTGTGAAAGAAATTTTGAAAAATACTTTTTTCTGAGTCATGGCATGGGAAATAATGTTATTTAAAAGTTTTGCTTCGGAAGTGACGTCAAAAAAAGTTTGGGGTAAAAAAACTACCCCTCACCCCTCAAAACTACCTCAATAAATCAAGCTGTTAATTACGAAATTTGTAATTTTATGCGCCTACATCGGGGCCGTATGTATGAAAATTTCATTTTTTTTAATCACCACCATATCGAAAAATTGATATTCATCAACCCCCTTCAAGGGGTTGTAGCAACCTTATTATGCTTTTTAGGACATATGTTCATTAATGAAAGTCCATTTATTTTTTGATAAATTACCAGTGTCTAAAGTTTGGCATACTCGTGGTAGATCACCCTGTATAAAGCTTTAGATAAATATGGCACCCAAAATCCATTAATTAATTCCTGGGAATTCAGCGAATTTCGTACATATTTCAGTACTTACCATTATCATTACCATTCGGGTAAACCAGAAAAAGCCTCAGTATGATTTAATTTCAAATGCAGCACATTTTTTAATCGTTCTACAACAATTTATAAATAAAATATTTTAATGTTTAATGTTAACGAAATTTTTCCTGAATACCTCACTCATACATGCCTTTGCAAACTGTCCTTATGTCTACCCATAAGATTATATAATCTAAGTGTTTTAGGAATTTAAATACTTTTAGTTTAATTGTAAGTGCATGAACTATTAAAGTACAGAAGGTCGAAAGACAACTAAAAATACGTTAAAGATAAAACCTGATTATCATTGATGTCATAAACTCTTTCTTAAAATAACTAAATTATTCACTTTATGGGCATTAATTTGTAGGTATTTAATTCATTACCTTAATAAAAACAGACCAGGCATATCTTATAAGCTTAATTTACTTGTCGGTTATTTTTAGTTTAGTTCTATAAACAATTCTATTTATAATTCACGAATAATCAGTAATCACCAGTTTGCTTAATTACATACATTATAAGGGTTATTTAACACGTAAGGATTTTATATCTGTATAATACTAGGAGAGAATATGATAATTATTAAGCCCAGAATATTGCCAATCCGGAACCAGACTGCTGTGCTCGCTAGAGAGTACAAAATGATATATTAATAATATAATATATACATATAATACACATATTACAACGATTAAGTTGGCAGATAATTTAATAAAACATACAGTAGCAAAAAAACAAACGAAGAACAGTCGACGAAGATAGAGAACCCAATAAGAGACGCTGGTATTTGGATTTTTCGTATGGAATCATACAGAGAATTTAAAAGAAACATAAATTTAAGGATTATAGTGTATTGCCTGTTGAGAAATTCTTTATAATGAAAGGCGGCAACAGTTTTGTAGAAACACAACAACAGGTATGACACTGCTAACATTAATATTACATTTAATAAAACATGTTGGGCCGATGACTGATGAGTGATGAATCGGGAGCTAATGATAAATGACATCAATTCTAGTGTTGACGCTAGGTGTTGTGTAGCGATCGGGAGGCAGCAATAAATTCTAGATACGACTTTTACGTGGATATAATATTATATTGTAAATCTAATGAAACACTGGCAAACATATTGCCCATTAGCGCCGGTGTTCGTATGCTCTGTGTTCTTAAAATCAGTCAAGTAAACGACGTCTGTAAAGAAATAAATTTCCCAGGTGAAACCGTCAATGCACCTGCCGCTCAGCTAGCAAATGATAAACTGGTGACCATAGCCAAGGCGTACCAGCTAGACTTTACAATAGGTGGGAACTGCTTCTCTAAATGTCTGTATTACATTACTAATTTGTCATCTGATTTTATGCTATGCAAAGAGGATTTCCTGATCAACACTCATACTAACACCTCTCAAGAACTATCCAGTATCTCAGCCGTTGGAAGAACCGAGTAATTCGCTGAGAAAAGACCTGAAACCCGTAGCCTAACCACCACCAGTTGGAGCGAATAGATCATCCAGATCTATGTTTCAATTTTTATTTCAGGAATGCCAAAACTCCGATGATGCTATCGCTGTTCTGGTGAACCGCCCCGTAATGTTCTCCGCCGTCTCTGGTACCTTGTTGTCAGAGTTCTGTCGTTCTGTTAAGTTTTATTTCAGGTATGGATTAAGCCGACTGCTGCCCCGGAGTTGCCCTGTAGTCTCCAGCCAGCACCGTTGTAACTTCCAGTGAAATGAGGATGTCCCATATCCACATATCCAGGCTCACGACGAGCGTCGAAGAGGAAACCATGATCCATGCCCCAGTTGTCTACCCTCTGAGAATGCCCGTCTAGGAGGTGCGTGTAGGTAACTAAGTGCGAAAGGTCCCCGTGTTATCAAGAAAAGAAGAAGGCATTTGTTTTTTTTTTTTGCTTAATATTTTTATATTTGATATTTTATTTGATCTATACATAATCATTTTGATATGATTTGTTTTGAGCTAATATCGGAGATTCAATCTTAAATCGGGGAAGTCGTTTTTTTTTTTAGTTTTTTTTGTGTGTAAAAGGTGTACGTATTCACAAATAAAGTTTTATTGGCCTGAGGTGAGTACGCGTATGTAAGATAGGAACATTTTAGTAGCATTAGAGTTTGAAGAAAAGAAGAGGAAAGTATTTTAGTTTAAGGTAATCCAGTTGAGAGCCAAGCATAATATTAAAAATTTAATTAATGTAATTATCTTTATTATAGACAACCGTTATTTTGCATTCACCCAGTACATTTGAAAATAGGGTAGCATGATAGTTGATGATAGGAAAAGAAAGCATTTGTTAAAAACAAATCCATTTCTATTTTTAAAAAAATAATTTACAATATGACAAATTAATTAATTTAGTTTGAATATTGTTACGCCACTGGATTATGTAGACTGGTTAGATGAGACTGGAAATGTACGCTAACGGCCGGGAATATTCTGGACTGCTCTAGATCGTGTGAATTGATGTATAAATAAGACTCAGTCTGAAGTCTAACGTGAATGAGTAAAGAAGAAATAAGAAAGAGACTTATAAGTGTTTAATTGTGATTATAGTTAAGACAGTAATTAATCTACTGTTGTTAATTGTTAATTAGTAAATAAAGTAGTGAGTAAGTGTTACCTGGACTTTCAATCAACGAATCTACGAGTAGAGGTGTTTGTGTGGATAGCAAACACGTAACAATATTAATCCATGACCGTTTTGATATTTTCTTTTTTGGAAACATAGTTTTAAATTATGAAAAGCGATTCCCATGCTCAGAATATTTTATAAACATTTGTTTATATTAAATAACGCAGGGAATTTGTTTAACCGTATTTCGTTAGCTTGCTTAAAGAATTTTGCCCCCCCCATATCAGCCGCAATTTCGGTCCTTGCGCAGAGAGTCACGCGATATTCACGTTATCCATTAGGAACAAAACTGCTAAGATTGACTCAAAAAATCACTTCTCAAGTGAGAGTTCGCAGTGTGCAGTTCGACTAGTAAGCAGTTCCAGTGTCCGCGGCAACCAGGTAGTAGTAAGAATCACTTTGAGCGTTTTACTGTTTTATTTGCATTTACCGTTTGTACCATTTTACTGATTTATTTGCATTTTCGTTTATATTCGAATGCATGCTAATCCGATCCGCTGGAGATATTCGGGAAAATTTGGGAATCTTTAAGTAAACGAGCTATCTATTCAGAAACGATCATCGGGAATACTCGGTTGTTAATATTTGATGATTATATGCACCGATGCTATTCTAGTATATACATATTTGAGTAGAATACGATCACAGTGTCATATGCGAAGAACCATGAGTGAGATTCCGGTATCTAGCATATTTGAGTGGAATCTGACTTCACAAGGAAAATGCGAAGAGACACGAGTGAGTTTCCAGTATCTAGCATATTTGAGTGGAAACTGACCAGGTGTCCGGGGATGGCATGTACTATTCGCTCCGTCCGACACTCGATTTCAGTAAAGATAATTTGTAATAAAGTGATAAAGTAATTTGTAATTTAGCTGCCGGGTGTTAACTTCATATCAATTCACGCATATCTCTGGCTTAGTCAAATTTAACAGTTTGTCTTTTAAGTTAATAAAACTTAATCAATCGTGCCATATAGGTAGATACCTCTCGGGAATATTCAGTTATTATTTTTTGATGGTTATATATTATGCACCAATGGGATTCTAGTATCTAGAATATTTGAGTAGAATCTGATCCCAGTGTCATAGTGAAGCCCCCGATCCCTAGAATACTTGGAGAGGGACTTCACCAGGAAAATATAAAAGGCAGTGGGTTCCCAGTATCTTACATATTTGAGTGGGATCTAAGGAGGTGTCCCGGGTTCGAGTTAACGTGCGATCCAATTGGCCCTAAGAAAGGACGAAGGAGGAAAGTCTAAAGATATAATACATCCGCGGCTAGTACGTATCATCAACCACCTGTCCCTAGGTTGATCACCTGTCCCTAGGTTGACATCCTGCCGTAGTGTCACGCTTGGAAACCATTACCACTTGTACCTGGACATTGCTGCACCGACCGCCTGGCGTAATACCGTTTTAGGTACTAGTCATTATAGCAGCTAGCAGCTTTCTATGGATAACAGTAGTAATAGATACCGTAACTTCGCTTGTTTTGTATCACCGCTCATTTGCTTGTGTACCTGCTTGTAGTAAACGTTTAAAAACATTTCCTGCTGAGAGTTACCGTAGTAGTACTCTTCGTAACTTAGCTGTACTTAATATAACTGATCACTGCTTTATGACAACCTCTTGCTTGGTTTCTTTGGTCGCTTATCTGTGTAACAGATTACTATTTACGTTGTACAAATATATATTTCTTTTGCTGTGTATTTTATTATTTTCTTTTTAATATTATTATTCTACTGTGAAACCAGTCTTGAATAAAATAGAGTAAGTAAAGTTGATATTCTGAATTTTATTTAATGCAAAGGTATAAGTAACAAATCCGGTTTTACACCGAAAAAAGTGAAGTTGTCCATAACTGACAATCATACACACCGACCCCTGGACATTCCGTTTCTTCACTGAGTTATCCTAGCTACTATCATACCGCTGATAGAATAAAGTGGTGTTTCTATACTTTAAAACAGGAACTGGTGCTCGAGACCGTACCGAAATAAAAGTTCAAAGTGTTGTTGCTGTACTAAAAGGGTGTCACAATGACAAGTAGTTACAACAATACAACAAATAGCATTTTGTTGTAAGTATGTCACACTTCTAATGAATTTTTTTCAAAACTTTCTTCTTTCGTTCAAAGAGCTTGAGATTTTTGCATATGGTAATAGGCTGCCAAAGTTGACAAGGGTGTGGGGGCGCTTTTTTCATTTCTTTTTTTCGATATCTGCATCCCTGTACGAGTTATAAGAACTTTTTGGTTTTGTCAATTTATACTTTACATACTTTACATCTACTCGTTCTTTTAAAGAATATTTTTCAGAACTTTTTTTGTTTTTCATTCAAAGAGACTGAGACTTTTACACAGGATAGCAGGCTGCCAAACTCGACAAGGAGTGTGGGGGTCTTTTTAATTTATTTTTTCGATATTTACATCTCAATTTTTATTTCAGATCTTTTCCATTCTAGATTACATTTCTTAAATTACGCTGAGCTGTCGAAAAATAATAAATTCGAAACACCGGTGTCTGTAGCTGCGCGGATTATTTTAATTTTCGGATATACGGCATAATTTTCTTCTTTGTATTTATTGTTTGACCCCTTTGACTTTCATTTGTTTATAAATTCTTTTGCTTAGATAAAAACCAAGAAGCGTATTTTCATATTTCCTTATTTTGTTAGTTTGTTTTTCGTTTTTTATAATATTTGTGCAATAACTTGTATTACTCGAGTCTGTTATATTCCATGGTAAATATTTTTACTATGATTATCAAGGAGGGGAATTTTGGTTTCTTACAGAAAAGGCCAGTAACCTTTTGCTACACCACTGAATACAATTTATAAAAAGAAATTAACACGACATTAGAAATAATTTCAGATATTAAACAGTACTATAGATATATACATTCCAACTAACCTCAATAGCTTTACTTGACAAAAATAAATTGTCGAATATTGTCAGCATTTGTGTGTGACGTTTCATGAACTGTTATGAAATGATCCGAAGTTGATTCACTGCAAAGTTGCAGAACAATAAACAAATTTAATTTACCTATCTATAATTTTATTGATAGCCCAATATATTTTGATTAGGTACTTAATGAAATCAGTCGCTCTATAACTGTGTAAAGAAGTTTATTTATGCATCGAGAAAGATGTTTGAGAGTAATTTTGATTCGTTAATGTTAGCTTCAAAATTTCTGAAATATTTTATAATAAATGTTATGCCGTTCAAACCTATTTCATGAATAACAGGCCATTTTGCTGAACATCAGAGGATAATAATAAATTATACTATTTTATTTCATTTGGCTATTACGTGGTGCTAAGTGCTAAACAATAAAACAACTCAATTTATTCTTTACTCCAGAAAATTTATGGTTTTCCTTTTAATTGCTTTATTATTGAAGTTTAGCAGCTTAATGGGGTTTACACCAAAAGTGTTTTATATAAAACTATAGGATTTTAAGTATCACTTTATTTGTATATCCGCATAAAATTCTGTTTAGCTTAAGATTTATTTGAAATAATGTTTGTAAGATACATATAAATAATTATACATTTGAGCATTATAAGTTGTAAATAATACCTAAAAAAGAAAGTATTAATAAAAATTTTGCAAAAGAAGGGTACTATTCTTTTAATATTCCAACAAAACTAAAAAGAATAATTGTCTGCCAAGTTTGCCCCAAAAAAATGGTATACCGAGTGATCCAAAAATACGCCAATAAACTTTGGCAGCGTAGCAGTAATTTTGTAAATGCCCTTTCATGTATCCCGTTTTGTCTTCTGTATTGCTTAAAAGTTGAAATTTATTTCCCGTTATACCAATGTGTTCCACTGAGACCACGGATAAAATGTGGTTCATATGGAATTGATACAAATTTTAGACGATCCCTAATTATCTCTTTATATTCTTGATTAAAATTATATTGGACAAATGAGACGATCCATTTAGACTACGTTTAAAGAGCATATATGGGTCATCTCAATGTCGTCACATCAAAGGTCCCAACCCGGGATTGTAGATGAATATGGCCGTACTGACATTGAGACCTAACGAACCTACCCAGTACGGATGAGTAGAAAGACAATTCATAGCCAACGTAGGGACGACATTTAAGAAACAGTACGAGTTAGCACATCGTAGAATTTAACCAAATAATCTTTAGTCTCAGAAGGATAGAAGGGAACAAAGATGATTAACATTTTGGAAGACCGGTTGGAATAAATCTAGCTCAGTTGAAGAGAGAAAGCCACACTGTAAGAACAACGCCAGACTAGATGGAGCCTCCATTTAAAAGCGACAAATTATTAAGGCAAAAAAGCATGTGGAACAACTACGGGACTTATCAACTGTTCGAAGCTAATATTGCTGACTCACAAATAAGTGTCTACAAATGAAACCTGGAATTGTACTGTAGACAAATCTTTACGACATCGAAGCCAGAGGCAGGGAGGTAGAAGCGGAACACAAGGCTCGAAGTGGGATGCACGCAAGATGAGAACGTCATAATGTTTGTAATCATGCAAGAGATTAAAAAAGATCACACGTCACCTGAATATATACAAGGCGATGCAATAAGATTGAAGACATTTTTAGGAAACTACAACACAAGAGTTGTTAGACATCTTCAACGCAATGTTGACCTCCAATATTTCTTATAAAAATGATAGAAAGCTGACGTCATGATGAGACCCAAACCTAGGTAATCATTACAGTCAATTAGTACAATACTAATCATCTAATGTTTCCCACTAGTTACAGGTTTATACAAAGCTATAGCTGATGCTCATAGGAACTAGAGATCATCTCAGACAAGCAGGAGGAAATATTTCTGAGGGTTATGCAGTATGACCCGTGTATAACAAATGGAGTATAATTTATACTCCATTCGTTTCATATGAGCACATATTTTTTTTACCTAGGCTCGCACAGCGACCCTTTATCGACCTTCAGTCGGGCATAGTTCTGTAGCAGAGATGCGCGGTGCATTATAAATACACAAAATGTATTTATATAATGCCGTGCGTCAATGCTAGAATTTTTTTGTGCTTATATAGGATGAATGGACTATAGTCCATACTGAACACGATTTAACTGGACGGGAGGGATTAAAGGTGAGTTTCCGCCACTAGTATTGTTCGTTTTTGCCACATTCGATACAACGATTTAACATAGTATTGCAAATTTTTACAAGTGATTTTTAAAAAATGGTTTTTGAATGCTTATGCTTTATACGGATATTAAAGGTATCACTGATATTTTTATTACATCTTATTCCCAAAATTCTTAAAATCGAATCTGTTGATTGTTCCACAACCGATTTATATACAAAAGGACAATTTATTTAATTCTGCAATTAGCAAGAGATACAAATATTTCATTAAGTGGAAAAACATTAAAAATTAGTTATAAATCTTATTATAGTATTACCAAATGTATATCAAAATCAAAAATTTACGTTAAATTTAAATTGGACCCAACGCGATGTAAATTATAGACATAAAATACTTTACATAAAATACTTTACATAAAATGAGGGATGCAAATAATAGCATAAAAAAACATGTTTAAAAAATGCAATTCCTATTACCCTTTTCAGTTCTCCACGTGATTTATAGGACATCCTGTATATATATCAAGAAAAGTATTGATCTAGAAAGTATATCTGAAGTGTAAATTTTGTACAAATATCTACAAAGCGCAAAATGTTAGATGTGACAACATTTCATATGAAGTCCCCGAATCTATAAAGGAATAATTGTCTTTAATATTAAATTATGTTATTAATATTTCATCGAAATAAAATATAGTAGTTTTATAAAGTACCCAATGAAAGTACTTAATAATGTTTTTCGTCAACTTCAACTGAGCAGAAGACAAAATTAAATAAAAAGTATTATTAAAATCATTCACTTACAAATAATTTTTCAGTTAATTCGAAACAAGATGAAAAATTCTTCTCTAATAAAAACAAATAATTCGTATAACAGATGTTAATTTTTATTGGCATTGCTAAAAGATCTAGCAGTTTTATATTCATTTATTTTTGTTTATTTCATTATAAGACGACACCTATATAAACTAAATAATAATTGTGAAAAAGTGGCAATAGGTATTATACGAATTCACCGATGATAAGATTAGATAATCCTCCCCCACACTCACTAAACGATAAATCATATACTCCGTACAAACATTTATTTATATAAGCATTAAAAATATTTTTTATGGGAAATTAGTATTATACCATGATGACCTAAAAAATGTTCAACCGAAATTCCGAAACCAAAAAAAAGAACATCCAGTAAATGGCGTTTTAGTTACGACGAAAAATAAATTTAGATCGACAAATTCTGAATTAAAGATGGAATTTGACATGAAGATATACTTCATCTGGGAACATGTGACAATTTCAGGATGTTCGCAATTTGATAGAAACTGAAAGAAAAAATATGAAAATCAACCGTCGGCGTCGCGTTGGTTTTTGATAGAATTCAAATAAAATCAAAAATCTAATTTCGTTTAAGACTGGTACTAAGAACTGGTGGCCTAATTAGTAAATTATAAAATAAAATTTTATGTTAATTTGAGGCTAAATACCTTTTTAGAAAAGGACAACCTTTAGTTCAGAAGAAAATTTTGCACAAAGAAAATATACGAATATTAAATATTTATTTATTAATTCATTTAGCAGTATAACTGTCTAAAGAGAAAACTTCCAATTATGGGTAGTCCTGTTGAATTCTTTATTTTGCTAAGATCATCTTGAAGTACGCAACAGTCCTCAACTGTGTTAATGTAAGAAAATAACTTCAAATCATCAGCATAACATAACACAGTGATAATGTTTTCCTTAAAAAAAAATGAATATGTGTACAGTTATCCAACGAAAAAGCCCACCCTTATATTTTGTTTATTTTTCGAGTTAGAAAAAAAATTTTTCAAATAAAAGTTGTAGTGAATCAATTGAACTCTTTCAGAATCCCTGCAATGAATATACAGGTGGTCCCATAAAAGGGGGACAAACCAAAGTTACATTTTCTTAAACGAAATGTCCTATATTTTTTTACATTTTTGAAATATGTGTTCTTTTGTGATTTCAGATATAGATATGTTGTGTCTTATCTTTTACTGTTTTTTATTTATTGGAAATTTTATACTATTAGACAAAAAAGTCTATAACCCGAAATTGTTTTCGAATATACAGGGTGAGCTAAGACGAATCTACAGGGTCAAGTAAATTTTTTTAAATGAAATGCCATGTATATCAGAACATTTTTTTGAAACCTTTTTGTGGCCTCCTTTTTACTTTGTATTATTATTGACTTACATCGAAGTGGTTGGGAACCACTTGGATGTAACGATTTTTTTTTTTTAATTATACCATTGATATTAACAATATCACTACAATCACAACTATCGATTTTAAGAAAAAATATGTTAGTACCAGTTATGAGACATCTGTGTGATGACACTCAGCCATTTTCACTTCCTAAAAGTATACAGGGTGGCCAAAAAAGGATTTTTAAATTTACAACTTTTTGAACTGAACTTTCTCAATTCTTTCAAATAGGACACCCTGTATATTTTTTTGACGAAATGAAACATTTTTTGTGACCACTTTTAATTCATTGAACAATAACTGCAAAATTCAGTAATGAAAATTAAAGATGAGGGTTTTTTTTCAAATAATTCAAGAGAAGGTATTTTAATAAGCGTATTATATGATGCCCATAAAAAACATCACACCAGCAACAATCCAAAATTTAAAGGAAAGGATAATAAATGCTTTTAGAAGTATCACTCTGGCAATTTTATGAACAGTAGAAAACTCATTCCAAAGATGCATAGAAATGTGTGTCAATCAAAATGGTCAACATGTGATGCACTTTTTATAATATCTTTTCTTGAATAATTACAAAAAAAAAAATTCTATTGCTGAATTTTGCAGCTATTGTTCAATAAATCGAAAATGGTTACAAATAGCTATAGGGAGATACATACAAAAAATGTTCGTTTTTAAATTTTACATCACAATGTCCAAAAATATATAGGATGTTCCATTTGAAAAAAATGAGAAAATTCAATTCAAATAGTTGTAAATTTAAAAATTATTTTTGGTCACCTTGTATACTTTTAGGAAGTGAAAATGGCTGAGTGTCATCACCCAGATGTCTCATAACTGTTACTAATATATTTTTTCTTACAATTGATAATTGTGACTGTAGTGATTTTTTTTAATATACCTACACGTATATATGCCATAATTTAAAAAAAAGAAATCATTACATTCAAGTGGTTAGGAAGGAGTCCATAACAATACAGGAGTGGAAGGAGGCCACAAGGAGGTTTCAAAAAAATGTTCTGATATACATGGCATTCCATTTAAAACATGTTAGTTGACCCTGTAGAATTGTCTAGGCACACCCAGTATATTTAAAAATAATTTCCGGTTATAGATGTTTTTGCCTAGTTTATTTATGTTTTTAAATCAAGTTTCTAGCTATCATAGAAGTCGACATATCGAAGTCGAACGAACTATTGCCCCACCCTATATATGTATAAGTATATGTGTATGTATAATATATATATATATATATATATATATATATATATATATATATATATATATATATATATATATATATATATATATATTATATATATATATATATATATATATATATATATATATATATATATATATATATATATATATATATATATATATATATATATATATATATATATATATATATATATATATGTCAGTATGCAGGTATGTGTGCATGCGTGTATATACATATATATTTTTTCTTAAAATGTTTGTATCTTACGAACAAATATGACAATATAAATAATTCTAATTATAATAAAGCGGGGTTCTACATTGTAGGTCCATGGTGATGTCACTCACGAATATGACAAATAGCAGAGGCCCACGCACAGGGTCCTGAGGGACTCCAGAGGTAACTGTAATATTGACAGGATTGAAACCATGGTACTGTATATACTGTTTTCTCTTATTTAGGTAGGAGCAAACAAGACTTGTCCTTAAGTGGACTGGAACTTTTGATGTGAAGATAACACTGACATAGTTTTCCATAAAACACCAAAACACCATATACGAAATAGCTTGGCATCAACTGCAGTTTTACTCCAGTTTTAATAATTTCCAAACTGCAGTTTTACCAACCTAGTTGGCGAATCGCGCGTCGCGTGCAGTATATAGTATTTTGGTCAAGTCTGTCAAATGCATTTGAAACATCTGTATAAATTCCTGTCATATCTAATATATTGTGTAATGTCTACTAAGCTGCTCCAAGTTGATCGTCCTGGTATGAATCCGTGATGATCTGTGAATATGCATGTTTATAGAAGATAAGTGTACAGCTTTGAACGCTTTAGCAAAGTTACACATAACTACAATTAGGCAACAATTCTCAATCAATTGATTATCATTATTTTTGAAAATTGGAACGCCTTTAGACATCTTCCAAATACAGGAATACGTTGAGAATTGAAGCGATAAATTAAAGATATCGGTGAATACTGTTATAAGTGGTGATCATTCATAATTGTCTATGAATACAGTAACATACATTATGACCGGCTTTATAGAATAACTAAAAAATGCTTGAAAGAAACTAGGTAGAAAATTATCACATTTTAATGCAGTCATTGCTGTTATCGTTAAAATTTAGTTGGGAACTCAACGACGTAAAAGTTGTTAAGTTTAATGTTTTGTAGAATATGGGTCGATAATAAACACATCATATCAGTTTATAAATATCGTTGTACTATGCTAATGTTGCACTCACTTGTGTCGTGACCTTTCTAAAATTAATATTCCTTCAAGAATATTTCATTTTAGGGGAAAATAAACGATATTATGGCTGATGTTGGAACATCTTATATTTAGCTGTAAGGATTTAAGGTTGAGTTAACATTTAATTTTACTTTCATTAGTGCCTCAGATCCATTAACTAGATGATATTTTCATTAAATTTATGGGATATTGTTATAGAAGTTCAAATTTAAATATAATTATAGACATCGGGTAGGTAATTGAGAACGAATATGTAGAATACGGTTAAGTACAACGTGTATATTATAAATTAATTAATAGTTATTTCTTAAAATCTGACCTAAAGATATATTGATTTAATTTGGTGTTAGATTAGGATAATACAAACAAAAATCATAATTACGAGGGGTCGTTTTCAGATGCTCGGACTGAGCAGTTTTAAATTTTGATACAATTTTCCATAAAGTTTTTTTAATCATGTAGGTATGTTTTGGAAATGTTTGACAATTTACAGAACAATTGCAACATTATTAACTTCACTAACTGTCAGTTTGCGTTGTCTCACAATGTTAATTTCACAATATGAATAAAATCGAATAAAAAATTCCTTACAGAATAAGGAAAAACTTCAACAAATATTTTTGAGGAAAATGTTAGTTGTATAGGAATGATTGTCCTTCCAAGTCAACTATATGCGTGTGGTGAAAACTCTTTAAATGTGGTCGACAATCATTGAATGATGATTCTCGTTTAAATCGCTCTGTTGACGTGATAATTTTAGATGTGGTTGAAAAACCAAGTGTCTGGTACTAAAGGATGCAAGATTAAAGAAGCTGCAATTAGCAACTCTATTAGGAGTTTCAGATATCACGGTTTTCAGAATTCTGCATGGCTACCTTAGAATGACAAAGGTTATTGCAAAATGAGTTTCGCGAATTCTTTTGCCATTCCAAATATAGATTCGAGTAAAGACGTGTGTACAACTTGATCATGAATCCACGCTATGATATGTCAAGGGCTCCAGCCCTCTCAAGAAGTTCATCTCTCCTGCAGGAAAAATAATGGCAACTATTTTTTGAGACTGTCAGAGAATTTTGTATATTGATTATCTATCAATTATATAAGCAGGGCAGCACAGAAACGGGAGAGTATTATTCAAGTTTAATGCATCACCTCAGATAAGCATTAAAGTGAAAAGACGCGGAAAACTGATGCGACGTTTTTTGCTGCTCTATGCCAATGCCCCAGTACACAAGTCAAAACTTGCAAATGCTGTTGGTGCTGATTTTTGCTTTGAAGAAATTGACCACTGGATGTATAGTTCAGATTTAGCACCAAGTAACTACTTCTTATCTCCAAATCTCAGAAAAATAGGAGGACAAAATTCAAGGACAGTGACAAACTTATAGCAGCTGTTGACTGCCATTTTACGGAGAAACCAAATTAATATTTTACAACGGATTGAGGGTATTATTGAAACGGTGTGTAATACCTGTATTCAAAAGAAAGGGAACTATATTTAAAAAATAAACTGTTGCTGTTGATCTAGTCTTGTTTCCACACCCAGTCCAAGAATATAAAAGCGACCCCTCGTATTATGAAGGCTACAATCATTAATGTAATATGGTCGAGTAATGAAACTGGTAGACAACGATCACGGTAGGTTGATAGCCAAGGAGTTATGTAACTAAGGCAGGATTAGGACCCATTTAGGCACATTAATAGCAGTTGTTAGAAATGTTATATTTCCAAATCATATTCACTTCTAGTTTCTATTTATTAACCGAAAGCATATTATGACTAAGTTCATAATAAATGAAAAAGTCTGAGGTCTTTTTGAAAGTGCTATATATTTGTTTCTATTTGATGCACGGTTTCAATTAATACACTGGTCTGCAACGAAATCCTCCTTTAAAAAATTATGCTATAAGTATGAAGATTTTAATGCTCTGAATCTATTCCCGTTGGTCGATTTTTTCTATCACGTCTAGATTTTTTTATATGAATTTTTTTTTAAATTTCATAAATTTTGTTTTTTTTTTTTAAATTTTTTTTTTGTCAACATCAAGAACAGTATACACACATACAAAATAAGTTTTAGCGAGTTGTAAGAGAAAGAAAGTAAAGTCACAGCGAATACTGCGCATGCGCATATCTACTACCATAAAAATCACTGTCAATACTTTCTTTCTTTCTCTTACAACTCGCTAAAACTTATTTTGTATGTATGTATACTGTTGACAAAAAAAAAAATTAAAAAAAAAACAAAATTTATGAAATTTAAAAAAAAAACTCAGAGCATTAAAATCTTCATACTTATAGCATAATTTTTTAAAGGAGGAATTCGTTGCAGACCAGTGATATTAGTAATCATAATCTAATCGACAAGGCATACTCACATATATACTACCCAAGATAGGGATCTGGAAAAATGTATGTAGCATTGTCAATAGCAAATGTAATTCATATTAATTTAAATTCATTAACATGAAAAATAAAAAAATTTAACAAGGAAAACCGTAATCGATTACTTGATTATGTACTAGGTGCTATATTATGCCTTACTTCAATTTTATACAGAATTTTTATCAAATTACCTGCTGTGATATAATTTCTCATGGGATTTTATTATTTTCTAAACCTCTAAATTATATTCTAGCGTGTGCTTGGCAAGCTTGCTTTATTTATGCATTATGCTTAAAAAAGTAATTTAACCCGTTTTAGGTTTACAAAAAGTGTAAATTATAAAAGAAAACTAATAAACTATGAGACATATTATCGACAGGAAACAAAAAGTCCTTAATAATTTATACAGTATATTAAAAAAATAAACGATTATGTGATAATAGGTTATTTAAATATTTTGATTGTTCAAGATGCTTAATAAATATTTTCTATTCCCATCATTATTTATCATTAACTAATTATGAAGACATTAACCCATTAAAGCCCTTTTCATGATTGCCGAACAAGTACAGTAACGACCTGCATCTCGTATAGCTAAAAGCTTGTTTATAAAATCAAAAGTCCATATTTAAGGCTGACGATAGATCAAGTTCACACCATAGTCGATTTGTATAATAGCAAACAGCGAAACTCTCCATAGGAAGAATCGATACACATTACGATCAAGCACTTTTAATACGGCAATCAGACTATAGAATGCTTTATCCTTACTAAAGAAAATATTATTTTATTGACAATATCAATTAATTAGGAAACGTATATTTAATAACACCTCGAAATTTTGAGATCTTTGAAAATAAGACCAAAAATTGAATAGATATTTGTGTTCCATAAGAACCATTTTGGTCCCTATAAAATTTTTAAATAGATTGGGATGACAATGGCTCATATATTGGAAATAAAGTGAAACTTTTAGATAATCTAAAAGAAGAAATTGGAATAAATAGAAGGCAGTGAATAGTTGTAAGAACCATAATAATAAAGATTTTCTTCTTTTTATGGCTTAGGGCTCATAGCTATGTAGCCAAACTCAAAGTGTATATCACGGAAGCAATAATTTCATTTTTTTCTAAGCTAATTCCTATGAGAACATCACTAATAATAAACAATAAGCGATGTAAAACAGGGTCACACATTTCTTGTCCAGAAGTTTTTCAGGACTTTGTTAATTAATATATACTGGGTAGGACTACGGAAAGGAGTGCAAAAAAAGCAGATAATACAAAAGCTAACCTAAACTACAGTTTCATTTTAGATGCTTCCAGAAATAAGATTATGGTGTCAAACATATTTCTGTTATTTAATAGTAATAAGGAGAGGAGATTAATTGGAGTCTGTATATTGTATTTAATAATATCCTGGTATAGTTTGTTACTATGTTGTATATTGCTTGGGCATTCAAAAAAATAGATGGTCAAGATGACGAGTAGAATTACAAGATGAACAAGTGAGCAGGGTAACACGCATGTTCAAATTTCAATCTTATAATCGTAATTATTGTAACGTATCTTCTCGGGACATTTAAGTTTTCATGCCAAAAAGTATTTGGAATTTCTGGCTGAATTAGGATGTATCTAGTGGGACTAATAAAACAGAATTCATTCCACAGACGATTAAAATTTTTTTAATTTTACTTTAAGTATATGAAAGTCATCGGATAATCATATTCTGTTGCCGCTAGGTAACTCTGAAGCTATACTTTGCTTGGCCAAATGATCTACCTTTTCATTATCTATGAGTCTTATTAGAGCTTTTACCCACACAAAAAATGAATTTGTCTACCTAAATAGTATATTTTCCCAATTAAATGTTTTATTTTAAGAATTAAGGGGTTTGAGTTGAGACTAATTAGGGAAATATTTTGCAGAGACTTTAAGACTGAAAGAGAGTCTGATAAAATTATTGTAGGGTTATTGTTAGAGTCAATAGTGTATTTGATGGCCTCATGAACTGCGGTTCCTTCAGCTGTGAAAATGGAATGGTCCGGGTGATCATAATAATACATTTCAAGCAAATAAAACAATTTTAATAGGTGACCTGAATGCCAGACATACGTCTTGGCGCAATAACAGGTCCAACAGGAGCGGTGCCACCCTGCGCGACTATGCATTGGTGGAAAACATTGCAATTTTAATTCCCGACAATCCCACACATTATCCTGCCAACAATACCACTCCCACCTACATAGACCTAGTAATCAATAAAAATTATCCTCACCCAATTCAACCTATCTCCCTTCCCCTCCTCTCCAGTGACCATAACCCAATTACGTTCACAATACAAGACACAGACTTAAATACACACAATAGACACATATATAACTACAAAACAACAAACTGGACAATATTTAAACAACGCGTAAACGTAAAACTTACAATAAATAACGACATACGCACAAAACAAGACCTGGACAATGAAATTTTAAACTAACGACGGCACTCAACACGCACGCGACAAGACCACACAAAAAATTCTGCTTAAGCCGCAGGAAGATATATTGCCTGAAGATATCAAAAATCTTGTTAAATTTAAAAACAAAGTGCGACGGCAATGGCAGAGATACAAAAGACCAATAGACAAACAAAGACTATCGGACATAGAAAGAACCATAAATAACAGACTAAACGAACATAAAAATGACGTATGGACCCGACGAATCCAGGGGCTTTCACGACAAGACAATACACTATGGAGAATGACAAGACTACTACATAAACCTTACAATACAATACCAACACTAATACATAACGGACAAACAGTTATGCACGACACAGACAAAGTGGAGCTGCTTGCTGACCATTTGCAACAAGTACACTCCGCACAACCGGACACGACGAAACAACAAATAATAATACGTAACGACACTAACGAAATACGAGACTTTTATGACGTCACCAACAGAAATTATACAAATAATTAGACAATTACCAAACAATAAAGTCCCTGGACCAAACAATATACCCAACATTATCCTTAAACACCTTCCCAATAAAGCCCTTGTTTCCCTGACGTATATTATAAATAATATAATAAAGTTGCAGTATTTTCCACCACGATGGAAAATTGCCGTGGTGGTCCCATTCCTAAAACCAAATAAAAACGCGCAAAACAAAAACAACTACCAACCGATGTCAGTGTTAAATTCGATATCTAAGGTTGCAGAAAAAGTTATACTAAGCAGATTAAACAGAATAATACACAAAAAGCAATTAATACCTGCAAATCAATTTGGTTTTAGGAGTGGGCACAGTACGACACATAACAAATACAATACATAAGACTTACGCAACACTCAAGAGACTCTACCCGGTAATCAACAGACGTAGCATACTTTCGACAGATAATAAACTTTTACTCTACAAAACCATACTTCGACCGACAATGACGTACGACACAAAACAAAATACTCAGACTTCTAACAAATGCAAACAGGTACACAAACATGCGACAACTGCACGAACAACATGGACTTGAATTTATACAACCATACATATACGAGACAGCTACTAAATTCTAAAAAAACCAAACACCGACTTCCATACTAACTAGAGACATGACACGTTGCAGACGACATAACGACATACGTACAAATAAATATACGAGAGCTTACCACTGTACGATGAACAAGTATAACAGACAGACATACGGACAACTCACATACACGTAACAATCCTATCATCCTGCTACCCCACCCCCCGATACCCACCCTCACCAATTAAGTCACATAAACTATAACCAACAATAAAAAATAAAAATGAAACAGGTTTTTTGATTTATTTTTTCTGTATACATGAAAGAACCCACGTCAACAAAAACATGCAAATAAGTTCAAATATCTAAAAAGCATCTTATTTAGGCCGGCAATCACTTTGTTAGAAGGAAAAAGTCAAAAAATTAAATAGAAACATTACTGGTTATGGGCCATAATAGCGGCGGACGTCTACCGCGTTACGCGAAACGTTACGTACGACATATATACATATTTATCACATGTAAAATGCGATAAATGAAATAAATAAAGATACACTAGTTTAAGGTTTCAAACTATAGATTGTGAAATGTTGAATAAATCTGTAAAATGGGAAAATGGGATGGGTGAAAGTTTAATTTTAAATTCGTGATTCTTATTAGGAAGCCTAGCCAAGCAATGGTAGATTCAGAGTCGCGCGCAATACCAATGCCATCGTGCTCTTGTTTACGATGACGATGACACGACAAACTTCAGTTGTTATCTGTCGGTCGATGCATAGAGTACTAATAAATAATAAATAATGTTGAGCGTAAAGAGTAGAAAACGACCGTACGCTGATAAAATTAATAAATTTATCGGTGAATTTCCGGATTTATTCTATGATGGATGTAAAATAATTAGTAAAGTTTGTGATCAAGACTTAATGTGCTGAAATAAATACAGCTGCAAAATTCATGTCAATAGTAACCGGCATAAAAATAAAAAAATGGCGTGTCTTCTTTGGGACCTCAGTTTATGTTTGATTTACTGTTAATGCTGATTGCCTGTGATGTTGCCCTGCTCATATTGGATAAACAAGCATTTCGTGAGTTCTGTAATAAATACAATCCCCAGGACCTCTATTCTGTAAAAGCGTGAAAGCCCATTCCCGTGAGAAGTGGGCGGAGCTCACTTGAATATGAATAAAAGTCTATTCTGTAACTGCGGGAGTGCTCACCTCGCACGAAAAATGCGTGAACGTACTTCTACTGGTAAATCGCGAGAGAATCCGTCAGCTCCCCGGGAGAACGGCGATCCTAACCGTACTTTTATGACAGTTTGTATCGGTCAAAAGTTATTGTTGTTAATAGATAAGAATTGTTAAATCTGTGAACCAGAATGGACATTGTGGATTTGCTAATCGCCAATGAGGTAATAATAATATAATTCTTAGCATATATTACGATTACTCTTCATTACAGTCATATTTTTTTAAATACTTATATTACCAATAACGAGGGTATATCCTTATGCAATTTTTGATCAATAAAGAAATTCTAGGTCTTACGAGACCTTCGTGATGCAGAGGAGGATTTGGAAGGAGAACGGCAAGTTCTTCAGAAGATTAACCCTTTTGCATCATTAACTGATTAAGAATTTATAAGGAGATTCAGGGTCAGCAAAGAACTTGCCCGTGATATAATTGAAGTTGTAACTCCTGTTATGCAAGCCCCCATACGACGTTCAGGAATCACCATACAGCATAAAGTAAATACTATCCAAATTGCCGTCTGTGACACAGGTACCAGGATAACAATGTCACTTTTTACCTAATTTAATTTCCTAACCTAACCACAATACAATAACAAAACAGTTAAACACTGAACAGCTGACGCTTTTGCAGCAACCTAATTGGTTGTGAATTCGGCTATTCTCGCTGGATCACTTCACGTTCACTGCGCTTACGGAATACGGTCTAGGACGGTCGGGTGAGATGCGTGTGATGGGAGCGCTCGCTTCGCATGATGAATGATCACTCTCCCCATAATTACAGAATAGAGGTCCAGGTGAATTTACCAAGTCGTTCATCGTTACGTAGATATGTACCAAGTGTTCGTGAAGACATTGTAAATAGGATTAAATGTGCATTAAAAAATACACGGCTGTGGTTATGTGTTGACGAGACGACAGATTGTAAAAAAAATTCTATTTTAAATGTTATAGTACGTGTACTCGACCCTGTTAAACCAACATTTCCACTTTTACTAGCTAGTAAAAGACTAACTGCGTGTACTGGCGAAACAATTACGCGGATGGTGTTGGAGACTTTCGAAAAATTTGAACTGTCAACAAGTCAAGTGTTAATGTTTGTGACCGACGGTGCTGCGACAATGCGTTTGGTGGGCCGTTTTCTTCAAAGAGATGATTGTAGGTTTTTACATGTTACGTGTAAAGTGCATGCGTTCCATCTTGTAGCAGAAACGATTCGAAAATGTTTTCCAGAGGTAGATGCATTAGTAGCAAATACAAAAAAAGTATTTCTCAAATCTCCTAAACAGCTTCGAGCATTTCACACACTGTGTCCTGGTATTCCGGAACCACCAGAGCCGATTCTTACACGTTGGGGAACGTGGCTGAAGGCAGCTTTTTATTATGCTGAATATTTTCAACAAACAAAAGCTGTGATACTACAGTTCAACCCTAACGAGGCTGCAGCTATTAAGGAAAGCTAGACAAGCTTTCAAGATGTTTCCCTTGAAACAGATTTAAAAACTATTTATAACAATTATAGAGGACTACACGACGCAATAGAAAAATTGCAAAATATTTCGTTGTCGTTAGTGGAATCGCTGCAAATAGTGGACGACGTAAATACACAGCTACAGTCTATAAATGACGCAAAAATAAGCCTGTTATTGAAAAATTCGAGAGTATATCACGGAAAGATCCCGATTTTACTAAATTAAGACAAATTTGTGATGGTGCATCTACAGCTGCATGAAGTGAGTTCACAGAGTGTTTTACTTATGCCTGTATTACTTCCGTAGATGTCTTTTTCAAAATACAAACATATTTTTTCACCATAGCGAACATCGCTTACTGAGACAACTGTAGAAACATATCTGATGCTACACAGTTATTATAGAAGTGCTTCAGTTTGTGATAGCGACAACCAAGCTACTTCATAAATCTACTTAAGAAGGTGAGTTTTGTATATATTTTTATAAAGTGTTCCGGTATTAATAAAATTTATTTCCATTTATTTTATTTATTTATTTATTTATTTATTATTATTTATCACTTAGATGTACAATGTACATGTGTGAACGTCATTTAACAGTTTAATAATAATGTGCAGCACTAAGCTTACAAAATATAAGGAAATACATAAAAAAGAATTTAAAGCGAACGAAATAGTACAAAAACATACATCACAATAAATAAAATATTTTTGTTTTTATTATTGTACTTATTCAAGTATTATGATATGATGCATACCCAGTACGTCTCTGTAGGATTAATGACCTTGGCCAGGCTTACTTATTAGGAACCATCTGGTTAGATGATTTCTGTATGAATCCACTTATCTAGAATACTTTGGAGAATACATTTATTAATGGATCCATTGTCGCTATACTTGGTAAATAATAAAGATTATTTAACAAATAACAGAAGCTGAGTGCATCTGAAAGCCCAGAACCAAAATTGAAAATTATATGAATAATGACAGATAACCTTTCCCTATCCGCTTGACCAGTTAATAAATCACGGTGTCGGCACCGTGATAAACTGGTCTCGGTGTAACGAACTGTGAGAAGATATAAATGTACTGTGCAATTAGTATGATTAATTTTAATATCTCCAAATGATGTCAACTTGATTATCGAAACTATTCATTATTCCTTTGTCTAAAAAATGGAAATATAATTTCTACAATAAAATTCATCTGTAAAATGAAATAACCGAATTTATTTCATACACACCATAAACACAAAATAAATCTTTTAAAAAATGCGTTATTATCTAAACATACGCATGTACTTGGTTGTTAATGCAAACTTAATGATTGTACTGGCAGCTCAGCTTTTAAAAATTTCTTTGATAGTCGAGATGGAAATAATTCAATTTCAAAATGCAATTTAGGAACGAGTAAAGTAGAGAAAACATTAATTTACGTGAAAGATCTTATATTAACTCTAGAACATCCTAATATTAAATTTTAAAATCTCGGTTTAGTGTATAATTATTTATATTCATGTAATGAAATTCGTCTCATGAATTATGCATGTAGTCCAAAAGAAATATACTCTTTTGATGGGTTGTAAAATATAATCATTTTAAATAAAATATTGCTGCCAGCTTCTTAATTATAATACTGGTGAAATGTGGCGTATATGTACTTACATATGTCTGAATCCGTTACATTCCTCGTATATCGAAATATGCATTACTCAGTTGAAGGTAAAATAAGATACGTCTCAAATATGTGAATATATTAAAAACTTATTCTTTCATGAAATTTTAATCGTTTTGCAATCTCTGAAAGTATATACACAATTTATTATTAAAATATGATTATATGCATTTTCTATTGCACACAAAGAATTAATTTAATATTAAAATTAGTTTGAAATAAACGGGGGTGATTAATGAAAGCGGAGCGCTACGGATGCCATTTACCATTTATATATATATATATATATATATATATATATATATATATATATATATATATATATATATATATATATATATATATATATATATATATATATATATATATATATATATATATATATATATATATATATATATATATATATATATATATATATATATATATATATATATATATATATATATATATATATATATATATATATATATATATATATATATATATATATATATATATATATGTTGTTTTTCAGGTTTTCGCGGGTGGTGAATGTTAAATTCGTTTTCCGGGTATACTCCCGCGTAGGTGATAGGCCCCCGAGAGGGGACCGTGGTTGTCTGAACGACGTTTCGGCAGAATCTCATCTGCCATCTTCAGGTTCTAACAGATAACTGCTTACTGCGGCTTCTGGTAACTCGAACTGAGTTCGCAGTAAGCAGTTATCTGTTAGAACCTGAAGATGGCAGATGAGTTCTGCCGAAACGTCGTTCAGACAACCACGGTCCCTCTCGGGCCTCGCGGAGTATACCCGGAAAACGAATTTAACATATATATATATATATATATATATATATATATATATATATATATATATATATATATATATATATATATATATATATATATATATATATATATATATATATATATGTATATATACCGGGTGAGTCACGAACTGCGCTCGCCCCGATATCTCCTAAAATATTTGGAATAGAAAATTGAAATTTCGAGGGCTTATTATATGACTAAAATGCCATCTTTTCAATAAAAAAATCAAGTTTGGTGCACATCCGGTTTGTCCGAAAATGCCCACAACTCGATTTTTAAATGAAACACCCTATATATTTTTACATTTTTTGGAATCTAGAGGAAATTTTGAATACAATACATCCATTTTGGTCACTTTTTGATAAACATTAAAAATGTTATTAAAAGATCTATTTCTGAATCCAGAGTGCTGTGGTGCCCAAAATATATTTTAGTTTGTGTGCTACGTTACTATAAAAATAAAAAGAGCAATATGATTGCATTACTTAATTGTCTAGAGGCGTTTAAAATTTTTAAATGTGATTTTTACCCACTAACTCGGTTTTTTTAAATGGAAAGTTAATCGTCCACCAACATTTTTAAATACCCCATTTTCATACGAATCTAATGATACCAAAATTTTGAAAATCCGCTCAGAAATATTTGAGATTTCAGCCAAAATACAATGCAACCAAGCTTTTTAGATACATGCGGCTAATAGATTAGTGGGCTTTGGAAACTAAAATGACACATTTCTGTTTAAAATCTGGTAACCTAATAACATTGGAAAAATCATAGTAGCCAATCCAATTTATAAACAAATTCGATTTCTTTTACATCTCGCTACCTACTTTTTTCTTCTTTCCCATCTTCTAAACTTTCTTGGTAGAAGGATGATCGAGGATCGGATCGCAGCATAATTTACCGTTCTGGTAATTACTTATTGCTCCAAATTTTAACAAAAAACAAAAAGAAACTGGATAGCTGTAGAAAAGTTAGGAACTTTTATGGCCTTAAAAGTGTTCTTGAAGTTTGCATTGTTTGGGAGATATTAGTATCGAAAGCAAAAAAAATGCAACATTAAACAAACTTTCGAATTTTTTTTGTAGACACTGCTCACTTTCGGTGCTGTTACAACCCGGTGCCGTCGCTACTACTCCAAGCACTTTCGGTGCCGTCGCCAACACTTCTATTTATGTTAGATATCGACGCTGGTTTGCAGACAGCCAGCAAACCAATTAGTTCTATTGCAGTCCTGCGTATTAATGAGCTCTCAGCCACTTCCTTCCCCATAGGAGTCTATTCCAAAAAACTTCAACATATTGCAAATCAAGTGCAAATTTAGTAGCTTAGTAATTTATTTATTTATTTATTTATTTGTTATTATACACTACCCAACAGATACAAATTCCATTTACTCGGTAGGAATTAGAAAATACATTTATCATAGTAATATCTTCAGGGCTCAGTGCTTTAGCCAGCGCAGCTTTTTTTGTACGTGTACGTATGTGAACGGCAATTTTATTATCGTAAAAATGAATTCTGTGTAAAGTTTAATAGCGAAGCCATTCTGTAGTCGAACTTCCAGCTACAAAATTGTAATAAAAATACTAGGAAGACCTATTCCGAATTTGAACAAAACAATTCATCTCCAGTAAAAAACGAACATTGAAAAGAATATTTAATTCAGACTTTTATAATAAGCGTATGTGAAATTGTGGTTGTGATGTAAAAAATGCGCATTTTTGACAAAAGAAAACCTATTGCTCAAACATATGATGGTGCAGCAGTCATGAGCTGGTTATCTAATCAGGTGCAAGCAATTATTATTAATTAATGTTGAAAATTAATTTATATTATTAAAAGATAAGCACTCTTGTGGAAAAGTTAATGTTTTTCTAGAAAACATTCATAGTTGTAACGTTTAATGTAACTTATTTTATTATATTAACTAATACCTATAAAAATTGCAACAACACATTACTACAGCACGTGCTGATACTGTTTGTGAGGTAATGAATATTGCGATAAATGAATGTAATATGGCAACATTTTTGCATCACAGAATATCTATTTATTTGTATTGTTAAGGAATTATCAAACTTAATTCAAACACTTTTTCTTCCAGTGCACGTATATCTTCAATTGTAACTCACTATGTAAATTATAATTTAACGTGACCTCCAACTGTAAACCTGGATTTTCATATGTGTTTTGAGGATAATTTTATGAATGCAAGAGGTAATTTTTTATTTCTTCTTTTAGCTTGAAGAAAACATGAAAAATTACATGTATTTCAAGTTAATGAAAAATGTGGTAATTAAATTAAGATCTGGTATTATTCACATATCTTTTGACAGTCAGGAAAAACGAAAATAGTGATTGCATAGTTCCTCGAACAGCGTTTTTAAAAAGACAAAGGCAAACAGCATTAGATGATTCTTTCACTTCTGGCAAACTAGAAGAATCTGCTTTTATATAATTATAATTATTAATATCACATATTGTTAATGGCACAGAATACCGTAATACGCTGAGTCAGAAACCACTTAAAAATAGAGTCGGCGTCTTAAATGTGTTGGCCTATAATACTACTCCCGTGTATTTGTTGCGTGCGAACTCAACTAACAGAATTTGCCGACATCACTCTGGCGTGCTCCGTCGGACAAAGCACTTTATTGTTCAAATGCAAATATCTACCTCAATGTTCGTTCAATCGACTTTAAATTTGTTTGAGGCAGTTTAAGACAAAACAGTTTATAAGTAAAAAAAAAAAGTAGGAAAAACAATATTTCACTAAATGAGCCAATACCACACTAAATGTCAATAGCTATTTTGATTTTCTACAGAATCATTTGAACGATTTACTTGATGTTGCAGAAAATGTTAGACAAAAGCCAAAATGTGGTATTTCAAATGGATAGAGCAACAGCTCATTTTTGAGGAAACGTTCGCAACTGACTCAACGAGAACTACTAAGGAAGATTGAATGGGCGTGGCGGTCCTATAGCACAGTCTTCTAGGTCACTGTATTTATCATGTTAAGATTTTCTGGATCTACATGAAGGAACTGATTTAGGTGAATTAAGCACGATACCGTTGTAACTTGCTTACTTGTTTATTAAAAATATCTAAGTTCACATTTATTTCACATAAAGCATTATTTACTTGACTGTGTACAATTACAAGATACATTTCGTGTATCATCTGCATATAGATGAAATTTACAGTTGATGGTTAATATTTCTAGCATATTCGAAATGGGATAAATAAAATTTGTTCTAAAATGCTGTTCTGTGGTGCACCACGATGAATATTGCTTTTGGTGGAATAATAATTACCATACATCTATACAACTTGACAGGTTAGTTAAATAATTTTTAAACCAAATAAGTATTAGTAAAACTAAATAAGTAACTTATCTATTGTCAACGTTTATAGCAAGGTAAGATACAAATTTTAGAAGAGAAGCAACAGAACTCTGATGTTTCCTAAATATTGTAAAATGCTGTTCAAATTAATATGGTTAATTTAAGACTTACAAGTTTTTCTAAAAGCTTTGCTATTGCTGGTAGTACATTAATGGCACGGAGGTCGGAATATTCGACTTTCGCTAGAGGTGTGATTATATATTTTTTCCATGGGGATGAGTAAGAGCTTCTTTACATAATGAGAAAACTAGTTTGAGCATACGTTGATTAAGCATTAATCTACGCACTTTCATTAACTTCATCATATTTGCATGATTTTTTAAACATTAAAATTTTTTTCTCAGAAATTATGTAAAAAAGAAATCTAAGACATCATAATTATTAAAAGAAAATCTTTATAGATGAAAAATAGAGAAACGAATTTAAAAATCGACTTATTGGAGCGATTTTTTGTTATTGCGATTTAAATTTAAAATAATACAAACATACAGGGTAGAGCAATAGTGCGTCCGACTTCGATATGTCGGGTTCTATGAGAGAAGAAACTTGATTTAAAAACATAAATAAACTAGATAAAAAAAGTCTATAACCGGAAATTATTTTCGAATATACATGATGAGCTAAGAGGATTCTACAGGGTCAAATAATATTGTTTTAAATGGAATACTATGTATATCAGAACATTTTTAAAAATCTCTTTGTGGCCTCCTTCCACTCCTGTATTATTATTGACTCTCTCCCAACCACTTGGATATAATGATTTTTTTGTTGATATTATGCCATTTACACGTATATTAAAAAAATCACTACAGTCACAATTATCGATTTTAAGAAAAAATATGTTAGCAATAGTTATTAAACATTTGTATGATGACACTCAGCCATTTTCTCTTCCTAAAAGTATACAGGGTGGCCAAAATAATTTTAAAATTTACTACTATTTTAACTGAATTTTCCCAATTTTTGAAATGAAACACCCTGTATATTTTTGAATGTTGTGATATAGAATTGAAAAACGAATATATTGTACATACATCCGTATGGCTATTTGTAACCATTTTCGATTTATTGAACAATTGCTGCAAAAGTCAGCAATAAAAATTAAAAATACTTTTTTTTTGTAATTCTAGAGAAGATATTATAAAAAGTACTCCACATGTTGCCCATTTTGATTGACATACATTTCTATGCGTCTTTGAAATGATGTTTCTATTGTTCATAATATTGCCGGAGTGATACTTCTAAAAGCAATTATTATCCTTTCCTTCAAATTTTCGATTATTGTTGGTGTGATGTTTTTATGGGCATCATGTGATACGCTTCTCTAGAATTATTTGAAAAAAATTTTTTTTTTAAATTTTGCAGTTATTGTTCAATAAATTAGTAATGGTCACAAACATCCACAGAAATGTACATACAAAAAATTTTCGTTTTTCAATCCTGTATCACATCGTCCAAAAATTTACAAGTGTGTTCCATTTAAAAAAAATTGAGAAAATTCAGTTCAAAAAGTTGTAAATTTAAAAATTCTTTTTTGGCCACCCTGTATACTTTTAGGAATTGAAAATGGCTGAGTGGCATCACACACATGTCTCATAATTGGTACTAACGTATTTTTTTTTTATAATCGATAGTTGTGATTGTAGTGATATTTTCAATATACACGTGTAAATGGTATAATTTCAACAAAAAAAATCATTACATCCAAGTGGTTGGGAGAAAGTCAATAATAATACAGCAGTGAGAGGAGGCCACAAAAAGGTTTCAAAATTGTCCTGATATGCATGGCATTTCATTTAAAAAAATGTTACTTGACCCTGTAGAATCGTCTTGACTCACCCTGTATATTCGAAAATAATTTCCAGTTATAGACTTTTTTGACTAGTTTACTCATGTATTTAAATCAAGTTTCTAGCTAGCATAAAGTCGGACGCAATGTTGCCCCACCCTGTATATCTTAAAACAAAGACATCCATGAAAAAAATAAAAACATTTAAGTAATTTATTTATTTAAAAGTTAAAGTAATGTTATATATTTATGTTATTTTAAGTTTACACTCCAACATTTTATTAAATATGAACGATGCTGATAATATATTATATATTGCTGAATTTAGATAATTTTTTTTAAGTAGGTAGCCTAAATAGGCAGAGTACTTAAAATAAAAAAGTTTAAGTAATTTCCAGTTAAACCGAAAGTGAAAAGTATGTACAAGAAACATATTTATAGCAGTGGAATGTCACATATTCATTTTCGCAATAATGTATTGTAAGATGTCAAATTTTGTATTTTTCAGTTTTTTGGCCATAACTTTTTTATTTGACGTTCAATTGATTTCAAATTCAGATTTCTCAGAAAAACATAGATATCTAGTTTCGAAATAATTGTCCTCTTTTCATATATAACAATACACTGTTTGGTTTAATTAAGTTAATATGTGTGTTCATTCATTAAACTTTTATTATTAAATCTTACACATTCTTATTCATAGATATCGTAGATTTCACAATTCGTTTAGCTAGGTCGGTAAAAAACAGTTGTAAAAAAGTAACTCATATCTCATGATATATTGATCCCATTAATCCTACTGATACCAAATGAGTAATAAAGAACCTTCTATTAAATAAACAAAAAAAAATGTATAATATTAATATTCTTCGAAAACAAAAGTGAATTAGTACAAATAAAAACAGGTCATTCTCAAAAAAATTGTGTAAAGAGTAGTACACTATCTAGGGAATTTACATCAGATGAGATATGCCACATAACTAGGGTTTTGTTCAAACCATCACCTTGGAAATACCTGCCCAAATATATAATCCCATATATATGACGATTTGGGAATGCATACCTCCTTGAAATATTCAAAGAATTTCCAGACGTTGTAAAACCTTCTAAAATATACATACCGTATATTAATTTCGTGCATGAAAATAATTGCTCTCGGTCTTGGCCATGTCTAATTTTCATACATGTTCATAAATGAATGAGGTTTGTTCATAGCACGTTTGACAGAAACACTTCTCTGAACTATTTCACTATTTAAAACGTATATGTACAGGTTGATCAATATTTCGCACTCTATGCCGGTATCTAAAAAACGGAAGAAGTTGAACCAAAAATGTAAATCAATTTGGAGAATAGCCATGGTATTTCAGAGTACGTGTCACTAAATTGAGACACTGGGACACATGAATAAAAAGTAGCAAATGCTTTTACTACATATTTTTGAACTAATTTGCTTCGTACGTAAAGTAAAGCATTTGCGTTGCTAGAAGTAAAAGCTTCAACAAATATGAATAAAACTAATTATATGAATAAAACTGATTGTTTACTATCTACCTTAGTATTTGCTTCAATAAATATGTAGGTATCTCAGTAGTAGACTTCGCTTTGGTAAAGCAATACCTAATGTGCGAATTATGGTGTTTTTAAATCAATATAGAAAATCGAGCGATACATCATCAGACGCAGCACCCTTTTTAGAATGGATTAAAAAAAAGAGGGGGCAATTTTCTCTAAAAAAGTTACAGTTCAATAAACGAAGAGATATCAAAATTCCATGAAACCCAAATCTAAACTAAACTATTTTTTTTTCAAAGTTAAAATCTCTTTGACAAAAAAAATATCTGCTTCAAAAAAATGACATTTCATTGAAAAACATTTTTTTGTTGGTTAGATGAAAATTCGTTAAATTTTTTTTTCGAAATTCTATAAAAAAAAGCCTGTACCTAGAATCAAAATAAACATTTGAGCATTAATAAACATTAAAAAAGTAATCTAAGACTTGTCAAAACATAGCATTGGCTACGATACACCATCAGACGCAGCAACCTTTTTAGAATGTATTAAAAAAAGGGTCGGTTAATTATCTTCTAAACAGTTACAGACTAATAAATGAAGAGATATCGATATCCCACAAAATCCAAATCATCCATCACCTACACCCCTTTAGTAAAATCTCGATAAAAAATTAAAATTTCATCGGAATTTTTTTATCTTTAAATATTCGACAAAAATACCTTCAAAAATGATATTTCATTGAAAAACTTTTTTTTTCAAAAAAATTAAATTTTTTTGTAAAATATTTATTGTGGGTCACATAAAGATTCTCTAAAAAAACGTCTTTTTTTTTGAAATTCTATAAGAAATACTAAGTACAAATTTTTTTGGGTTATTAGGTCCAATGTAATCAAAACACTATTGTATTAACTTGCCGACGTTTCGGTATAATTTATTACCATCCTCAGGGCACTGTAAGATATAAATAAATTGATTGTAGTTATTCTATAACTATATGGGTGATAACTTCTAATTCAAATAGTAAAGAAATAATATTGAAAAGTTAATTAATTATTCTATGACAGATTGTAGAAAACATGTACTTATTTTAGGCACTTCAATTATTATTTAGAATTAGTTATAGATTAGTGATATATAAAAATTATAAACAAATACTCACATTAAAATTTAGTGTTTCTCGTGTATAAAAACATAATGGCAGGAACATACTTCTTAACTATAATATTGAGTTTATTGAAAACTACTCGGTATACCGGTGCATACAGAAATGAAAAATTTTTATATATTTCTTGAAATGTGTTATTCTCGTGGAGGCTGTGACACTAATGAGATTATTTTTTTAGCACTGTTAAACTTACTGTAGATAAGGGATGAATAAGTGTTTGGGAACTAAAATGTTTGTTTATATAATAAGTAAACAAGCTTAAAGTAGAAAGGAACGAAAGATGTAAATAGGTTGATAATTTTAAAATATCTAATGTACCTATCATAAAGTTTTCATTTTATTAATTAGATTGAAATAACAAGAGTTTAAATTTTCAGTGTCTTTTCTTGAATTTACTAATTCGAATTTTTTTAATGTTTATCATTTCTTGAAATTTTCTTTTTTCTAGATTAGATTGTTTACCTATCACTGCGGTTTCGTCAAAGTTAAATTCATGATTTAAAAATTTACAATGTTCTACCAAAGATGTGATATCAAGCTTATTTTTTTTTTTTTTTGACATCTCTCATATGTTCTTTTTTTCCTTGTTTTTAGATACCTACTTATCTAAAAACAAGGAAAAAAGAACATATGAGAGATGTCAAAAAAACAAAAATAAGCTTAATATCACATCATTGGTAGAACATTGTAAATTTTTAAATCATGAATTTAATTTTGACGAAACCGCAGTGATAGGTAAACAATCTAATCTAGAAAAAAGAAAATTTCAAGAAATGATAAACATTAAAAAATTCGAATCAGTAAATTCAAGAAAAGACACTGAAAATTTAAACTCTTGTTATTTCAATCTAATTAATAAAATGAAAACTTTATGATAGGTACATTAGATATTTTAAAATTATCAACCTATTAACATCTTTCGTTCCTTTCTACTTTAAGCTTGTTTACTTATTATATAAACAAACATTTTAATTCCCAAACACTTATTCATCCCTTATCTACAGTAAGTTTAACAGTGCTAAAAAATAATCTCATTAGTGTCACAGCCTCCACGGGAATAACACATTTCAAGAAATATATAAAAATTTTTCATTTCTGTATGCGCCGGTATACCGAGTGGTTTTCAATAAACTCAATATTATAGTTAAGAAGTATGTTCCTGCCATTATGTTTTTTATACTCGAGAAACACTAAATTTTAATGTGAGTATTTGTTCATAATTTTTATATATCACTAATCTATAACTAATTCTAAATAATAATTGAAGTGCCTAAAATAAGTACATGTTTTCTACAATCTGTTATAGAATAATTAATTAACTTTTCAATATTATTTCTTTACTATTTGAATTAGAAGTTATTACCCATATAGTTATAGAATAACTACAATCAATTTATTTATATCTTACAGTGCCCTGAGGATGGTAATAAATTATATCGAAACGTCGGCAAGTTAATACAATAGTGTTTTAATTACATTGGACCTAATAACCCAAAAAAATTTGTACTTAGTATTTAAATTGTGGTCTGGAAATTATTATTATATTTATAAAAAATACCATGTACCAAGAATTAAAACAAATATTTAGGTATTAATAATATTAAAAAATGTAAAATAAGACTTGTTAAAACATAACATTGGCTACAAAATCTGAAGTATTTGCTATGAAGCAAAAGCAAAATATTATTCATTGCAAATGAAGCAAATGTTTTTACTACTAGCTTCTACTTTGAAGCATTTGCTTTTGCTTTTACTTCTTACTTCAAGCAAATGTTTCTATTTTATTCATGAGACGTACTAGGTGTCGTAGCATCATACGTTATTTTTTTTTCAATAAGAGCCTTTCAACGCCATCAAAAGAACGTTATTTTCTAAGTAAATTTTATATACTTGATGTCAATTTGAAAAGTTTCTACCCAATTATCTTGGAAACAGAGAGAGATATTGTTGTAACTATGTTAAATGGGATGGAGATGGTGTAATTGTTGTAGTAACAAAATAACAACTCCTCACCTCTAGCTACCTCTACTTTAACATCTTAAGTGACACCCTACCACTTACTATATCTCAAATGAAAGCCCTATTGAAAGGCTATTAAATTAAATTTTGTAATACTTTTGTATATGGGAGTTGGCCCAACGGTTCGGTGGAGACCAGACGTGAAAGAGCGGTTCACTAAGAGTTTATTTTAGGGGTGGTTTCGTGTTTTTTTAAGATTATTCAAAGAGGATTGCTCCGACGGTACGAGAGTGGCCAGACAGAGTGTTGTACGTGACTCAGTTTTTTTAAAAAAGCGTTTCGAGAGTGGTCAGAGTGTATGTGAGTTTTTGGTGTTTTGTCAGTAGATACAAGGGATTGTTAAGTGTTTTTTTTGTTTTGAAGTAAAGGATTAATTAATTAAAAAACGCGCGGTTCACAATTATTTTAAAGGAATTTGTGTTAGGGGGAGGTTTATTTTCTGGAGTTTTGTTAAGAGGGTTGGTCGTGATTTTTTTTGGTTTAGTAAATAAGTTGTGGTTCGTGGAGTGAAGTTTGTTCCACTCAAAAAAGTGAAGTGAGAAACTTTTTCGTTTCCCTGTTGACGAGGGTGGACTGTAAAAAGGGGGTGAGTCTGTTTTTGTATGTTTCGAAAAGAAATAAATATATATAGATATACTAACCAGTGGGGTTCAAAATCAAATTTAAGTTTAAATTGTAACCATTTAAAAATAAAGGAGAACTTGCTTTGGCTTACAGGCGGACTGACATCTGGAATTTTACAATTTACACTTTTTGTGTGGATGGTTTGTGATTGGTTTTAATAGTTTGAAATTTCTATATAGGGCGGCTCACTATAAAGGAAGTTCTATTTATGGAGGGAAATATAAAATAGGGTCCCAAATTATTTTAATTTAGGAATGTTATCCTGCCTAGTTAGTAAGTTGAATTTTTTTTTTTTAAAGAAAAACACTTTTACGTCGTTGACGTACGAGAACAATTTTCCATAAGATTGTGTTTTTATTTTATTATTTTTTTTGTTGATTGTTTGTTGTTTTACTAGGATTGTTTTCCAACACTAGAATATTTTATTTTATGTCAGTTTAGAAATTTTTAAGTTTTTCCTATGTTACCATCTTTTTTGGGCAGGTAACCAAGTTGTTTAGCCTAGTTAAATATATCTAAATTATTCATTTTTTTCTTTTTCTGTAAACTTATTTGATCAGATAATATATTGATTTTTAACCTGTAACTACATATATTATTTTGCTTTATGTTAATATACTTATTTTTTCTTAAAAAGACAACTATTTATTTCATCTCATCTTCAACTAAAAGACCATGGCATATAGCCGTGGCCGGGCTTCCTTGCCCTCCGAAGGTGCCTTTTCTTAAATAACATCTTAAGTTTTATTTTTGTTGTTGGTTAAATTTATTATTTCCGAGGTCAGGCGGAAAACTAAACTTACCTGACCTGGTGGCAGCTACGCTACCCCATTGTCAGCCCGCCTCCCAGGACAAGTGAAGGACATCTTGTGTGTGGGGACGGCGTGGCGTGTTACAA
>JANEYF010005736.1:0-167534 GCA_029963845.1 Rhamnusium bicolor | reverse complement strand
AAGCAAGAGCATTGAAATTTTATAAGAAGTTTTCCTAACCTAAAAATTGTAAATTTATATTTTCAAAGGAAGTCCATACTCAAGCTCCAAATTATTAAAACAGGGTTTCTAAACCTAAAACAACAAAAATTAAATTTTATGAATATCATAAAATAATTCTTAGTGGAATAGAAGAGAAATTTCTAGTTGCAATAACCAAGAAGTTTTGTATAGAATAGTAAATGTGCTTTGAGTAAATTAGTAAAGGTAAATACGTACCGTAAATAAAAGTTTGCTGATTATTAAATAAATATAGTGTCGTGCTACGAAAGTACAAATCCAGTGAACCGTGCAGCCTTTGTTAATGACGTTTGATGAACCTGAAATTTGCCACGGAGGAAGGATCGAAAAGCACTGAGCAACAATAAGCAGAAGCGTAATTCGACAGAGATTGCGATAACGTGAAGTACAAGAAATCGCCGTAAGTACAACCACAATAAACCCTAGGTACTCGACGACTTAATAGCAGCTATAATAATAACAGATCTGATCATAAATAAAGGCCATTTCATTTTAATTTTAAGACATTTACGTTTTCTAAACCATATCGGAAATTTTGAAAATAAATTCTTTTGTTTGCAATCTGTGAAGGTGTGTTTTATTTGAAATTGGGCTGTAACATTATATCTTCAGTTTGATCGCCAGGAACCTGCCCGAACCCTGAGAGGAGAGGTAAAAATAATAAAGAGTCTCAAAATAATAAAATAATAACAAACAACATTTTTATTAAAAACAAAAAACATCACATAACAAAATATATAAAAATATATATATATATATATATATATATATATATATATATATATATATATATATTTTCTTTCTGTTTTTTTCTTGGGAATTTGGTTCTTGTTTTAATAATTAATTTTTTTAAATTGTGATGGAATTCATTTATTATTATTTTTTTTCCGTATAAACGTTTCGGTATGGATTTATACCTTTTTCAATATATTCTAAAATTGAATTACTAAAATTAACTTACTGTCTATGATTACATAAATTCAAATTAATTAACATACCTTAAATTTAGATTCTTAAATGTGGCACTAAACTACTTTATTAACGTCTTTTTTTTAATGGTTCTTATACACTTTTAATTATATTTCTTTTTTGTATATCATTGTTCTGTTCTCTCTATGAGCACAAACGATGAACTGATTTTTAAAATATACTATTTTGTTAGTTTCTTCTCCACCATGTGTTGGGTTATTGTTTAATCTTTTAAAGAGGCTGGCAAGTGCCTTAAAATATTTGTATCGGTTTAGGTACCTACGTTTGTTTACAGACTTTCGTTTCTGTTTCATACTTGACCAATTTTTATTATAGGTTTTGATTGTTTTTTTAATTATTATTATTATCTCTAGTGAGATTAAGAATTTTTTATTTCTATGTTGTTGTTTGATTGAAAGTTGTCTAACTGTGTGTTTTAATGTTTTTTTAAATTTTATGTGGTGGTTATTTTATTCGTTTGTTTAAGTAGTAAGTTGTTGTAGATTTTATTTAAGTTTTGTGTGTCTGTTTTGTCATTTACTGTGTTTGGATTTTTTTTATTTCTATCATTTCGAGAATTTCTCTTTTCTTGTTGTGGGTTTCCGTTGCAATTATTTTTGTATTGTTGAAGTCGAATTTGTGTTTTGTTGTTTGTGTATGTTTTGTAAGAGCCGTTTTATTAATTTTATCATATTTATGTGCCTGAATTCTTTTTTCTAAATGTTGGGAAGTTTGTCCTATATATACTTTGTTGCAGTTTTCACAAGGTATTTCATATATTCCGTGAGTTTTTTTTGAATTGGGTACTCTACTTTTTAATTTACTGTAGTTGGACTTAAGTAGATTGTGTCCTTTGTGACTGACTTTGATGTGTTTTTTTTAACTTTTTTCCTATTTGCTCGGATAGTCCTTTTTGTATATGGTATAGATATATAGTTTGTTTGAGGGTTGTTATTTTTAGGTTTTTCGAGAACCAAATTCCCAAGAAAAAACAGTAAGAAAATATATAGAAACAAGGTTCAAGAAATAAAAAAAGAATACAAATTTCTTAAAAACAATATATATATATATATATATATATATATATATATATATATATATATATATATATATATATATATTCAAAATTCTGTTGCACCGTCAAATCAAAATTTTCATTAAAATTGGAGCATTTCGTAGAAATGGATTTTTTGCATTAAAAAATAAATAAATACGAAAATTTTGTTGAAACTTGTGATTTGAGGTTTAAATGTTTTCGAACAACTTTTTGTTTATAGATTTCCTTATCAAAAAATTAAGTAAACTACAAGAGAATTTATTTTCATAAGAATATAAGTACAAAAAAATGTCAGGAATGTGAATGAAAATTAAATATACAAGCTAACAATAAAAATTAAAAAGAAGTCAAAGGCATCTGTGCTTCCAGAAGAATTAATAGCATGGTTTTCAAGAAAAATTAAGGATACTTTCGCAGAATATTTGCATTTTCCACATTATTTGTTTCTATTTAAAATAGTATTAGCAGAATTGAAAGGACAAGGCACACTTTTTTTTTTGGTACTATTGAAGATCCTATATCTCGAAAACTAGTCATAGGATGGAGTTGAGCCTGTGGAGACTTTTCATCGCAATGATGAGAATTACATCATATCAAAAAATTATGGAAATTTACGGAGACATTTTCCCACTAAAAGTATTCCTTGTCCTTTTGTATGTAAGACACATATTAATTTTCAGACACTTCGTTGAAATAATTATTTATTTCTACTTGTTGAAAGGATTTGGTTGTGAAACTTGGAAAAATATGAAGAAGAAGGAGTAACAATTATAACGTAAAATGTATTTTTTGGAGCACATTAAAGCATTGCCTGCAATTAGGTTTTAGATTAAGCTGCTCTTAGTTGAATCAAAGTTTTTATAAGGATCTTCTGTGCTTCCAGTAGGATTAAAACCGCAATTACTACGAAAAATAACAAATAAATACATTGCACTTTCCCAGGATATTAGTTAAATTTTACTGTAAAACTGGAACATCTACTATTTCTTTTGCGAACTCGATCTTTCTTATTAGTACTTATCGAGGGAGCCATATTTGTTGCAAAAACTGCATGACTCTGAAAATATGGACTACTAGAACAGTAGTACTTATCGAGGGAACAATATTTGTTGGAAAAACTTCATGACTCTGAAAATATGAACTACTAGAACGAGTGAAATTATAACTAGAAAAAATGACTTCGGGAATTTTGACTTTTTACCATTATTAGATGTTTTGGCATCACTATGCGACGCCACAATTTATATCTATAAATGTCTAAATGTGTAAAAGAATATTTACACCGTTGTTGTTCTTTTTTTTAAAGTATTTTCCTGAAACGTCCGCGTAACATATTATATACCAGGTATATACGAAAACTTGTGTATATGTATGTTTGTTTGTATACAGGGTGTCCCAACTAAAAGTAGGCACCCTGAATAACTTTGGAGATACAAATTTTTTTGAAAAATTGGTAAAACACGTCGACCTTGTTTCCAAGGGAGACATATTTTAATGTAATACTACTTGTATACCTATCATTATCCCTCTACAATACACGGTCACCCCCTCAAAAAATTCAAATGACACGGGGGGTCGAGTGATACATCTTTTGAAAGGTCTTCCAATTCCCTACATAACTGTGTATTTTTTTTTAACTTTTATCGATTCGTTCTTAAGGAAAATAATTTTATTTTTGATGATTACACACAATCGAAATCGTTTAAAAAATTTAAAATACACGGCACTGAGTATTGGAATTTATAAAAAAACTAGATTTTTTCAGTGCTCTCAAATCAACACGAGTTTTTTCGACAAAAAACACTTTCTTTGTCCGTTTAGTTTTAGAATAATAAAAGACTCATAAGTATTTGATAGTCCTTGAACATTAGTTTGTTCACAACCAATTTTAAATCGAGATACATTTTACCAGAGTGAGTTCTCAAAATGGTTTATAACCTTCAGGAGAGAATAGAAATTGTCAGCATTTATTTTAAAAACGATAATTGTGCTAGAGCTACGGAGCGCATATTCAGTAGAAATCACCCAGATAGAAGGGTTGGTTCTCAGTATATTTTACAATTATTGACAAAATTTATGGAAACAGGTTCTATAGGAAACAAAACGCATGAACCTCAGTAACCGATTAGGAACAAAGCAGTCGAAGTGGCAGTTCTGGGTTATTTGCAGATGGATAATACTCAATCGATCAGGAAAGTAGCTGATGCTTCCGGTGTATCACGAAGCAGTGTTCATCGAATTGTAAAGGCCCACAAATTTCATCCATGTAAATTTAAATTGGTACACGAATTAAATGGAAATGATCCCGATTGTAGGATTGAATTCTGTGAGATTTTTTGTGAACAATTAAACGGTAATGCCAATCTACTGTACAATACGTGTTTTTCTGATGATTCGACATTTTAGTTAAATGTGGAGGTAAACAGGCACAATTGTAGGTATCGGAGTGAAACCAATCCACATCTGTTCATGGAAACTCATAGCCAAAGGCCTCAGAAGTTAAATGTTAGAAAAAATGTCAGATGTTAGAAAATAACATCAACCCACTGATTACCCAAATCCTTGAAGAAGAAGATAATATTTTAGAGGGCGAACTATTTTTTCAACAGGATGGGGCACCCCCACATTTTGCTATAGCAATCCGTCAATTTTTGGATAATCGGTTTCCTGAGCGATGGATTGGAAGAAGAGGTCCCGTGAAGTGGCCCGCCAGGTCACCCGATTTAACTCTCTTGGATTTCTTTCTGTGGGGACATTTGAAATCGAAGGTATTTGCAACAAAACCCGCATCTCTGGAAGAGTTACGTGAAAGAATTGTTCGAGATTGCCGTTTATTGACTCCAGATGTGGTGAGAAATGTTCATACAGAATTTCAGGACAGATTATACTACTGTATGGAAGTAGGTGGGGGTCATTTTGAACAATACGTATGATAATTTAAACTGCTTCTTTTATTTTTATTTCCCGAATCTAAAATAATGAAACAATTATTTCTCAGGAACGAATCGATAAAAGTTAAAAAAAAATACACAGTTATGTAGAGAATTGAGAGACCTTTCAAAAGATATATCACTCGACCACCTTTGCCATTTGAATTTGTTGAGGGGATGGCCGCATAGGGTAGAGGGATGATGATAGGTATACATTAAAATATATCCCCCTTGGAAACAAGGTCGACGTGTTTCACCAATTTTTCAAAAAAAATTGTATCTCCAAAGTCATTCAGGGTGCCTATTTTGGTTGGGACACACTATATAATTATTAGACTGTGTATGTCTTTTAAAACTAACTATCTATACTGATTTTTTTTATACTATTTTGTCTTGTACAATAACTAAGCCTATATCATGTATAATGATCTAAAGGACTAATAATGATATGATTTTGCTAATTACTTCAATATGCACTTATACTTTCAGTTGGTAATAGAATTGATAAATTTAATTTTGTCATATTCATGTTAGATATAAAATAAGTTACTTAATAGTTATAATATAAATTATACATAATAATATTGATAAATATCTCTGGGTACTTACTACTTCTTGGCGATTCTAATAACCCCTCGTGGACATCACCTAGAGTATGTTGTTTGGCATCCTGTGAATACTTCAGCGGATAAATGATTGTGCTGAAATGAACCGACAATTATAAATTGATAGAAGAAAAGCAAAAAGAAAAGTAAAAAATATTGAAATTGTTGGCGAAATATGATAATACCGAGGAACTCTGAGATGAATGATTTTTTACCTAGCAGAAAATAAGAAATAAAAACAGCTTCATTTGAAAGTCATTGGAAAAAACTATGTACAGAAATATATCAAATTGTATACCTAGTTAAATACTATTTTTTATGACAAAATGATAATTTACCAAACTCGTGGTTTGCTTAGAAGAACTTGGTAACTCGGACACTAATAAGTCCTTAAGATAAACTCAGCCACTGGGTGTTGTTGAGAAATCATATGATGTGAAGTGTTTTGAGCATGCAACACTATCGTTAGGATTATTTCCCTTTCCCGAATATCTCAAAATACAAGAGAGCCATATGCTTCGGCGTTCAATATTCGTGGGAAATATAATATGTCTGTTCCATTTGCAATTCAAGTTGGTTTTTACTTAACCATATTACATAATTTTAGAATAAAAAAACCATTGTTTCTATATTTTCAATATTGCATTGAACATTTTTAATTTCATACTACTTTTATCTATCATTGATAATCATGGCTGGTGGAACTTGAAAGTGTCAGATCTGTCTCAAAGCAAATTCTATCATGTGTTGAGCGTTCTGTGATCGTTATTTGGCAAGCCAAGTAAAACACTCGTTAAATTTTCACTGCTACTTTAATTTATGTAAGTTAGAACTGCGGCTGTATACAATTTGGTACAAGTATAGCCAAAGCCACCTACGGCGATCGTTATAAACAAGTTTATTATAACAACTATATAACAGGTATGTGGTAAATCTGACTTATTTTGTGAATCTCTTGTGTTTTATTGTTGTCATAGATCATGTGACTGGTATTGTGTAAATTCGAAAGACAACCAATTAAAATTGACTACAATGAAAGCTTTACATCAATTTTGACCAATAGTAAAAGACACGTGTATTTAAATATTTATGGTGTATATGTTAACAACATTTCCTATCTGCTTTGTCGCCGTTGCTAACCAAAATAGATGTTTCAGTGGAATTATAGCCAACTTGGTAGCTATGTGTAACATATTGATTTACATGACGTTCTTTCGATAACATATCGCATCTTAAATAATTAAACCAAAATAACATATTGTAATATTATTAAGCAATAATGTTAGTGAACCTAAAAAATTTAACCCTCGTATCATAATACACAGTGTTGAACCAACTTCAATTGAAAATCCTGATGTAACTTTAAATATTATTTATGATAAATATCTAAATTGCACACAAAAGATTAAGTCAATTACAAAATTAAAATTCAAATTAGATTTTAATTATTCATTAGAGAATATTTATGAGCACAAACAGTTTGCGCTCAAATATGATCAGATGTATACGGATCATAAACGCATGCGCACATAGTCCCAGCACACACGAATGCGATCCGCAACTTATCGGTAATTGTAGATGCTCAAAGGGAATTTACTCGTACATTTGCTTAGTGTGGACGGAATTTTAATGTAAATAGTCGCGTGTGTTGTATGCAATTGTTATATTCCTTTCAGACATTCCCTTCGGTCAAATCACTTACAATTAATTTACACACACGACTTGTGTACAAACAAAGGTATTTTATTTGGTTAGAATTACCCAATTTTACAAGGAAAAATACATGAACACAACGAACTAATCGCACCTTTAGTTTTATTTCTTACTCTCAATCAGTGCGTACTGATGTCATGCTTTTTTAAAATGAGCTCAATTTTTATAAACTATTACATTTGTTTTGGTTTGGCGTCTACACTGATCTTAAATAAGTCTATATTATCGACTCACAAAATGTCCGTGGCAGTCGGCCATCTTGCATTTCTCGTTGTCACTAACAGACGCAGTGGAAAGTCGTCAGTGTCCTTCTGACTAATTTGAGTTTGTTTCCGAGACCTCTTCCACCACATCCATTGAGATGCTGTTAAATATAAAATACACATTTTTAGAAGTTTTATACTATTTTACATGTTACTTTATTTTGTTACTTTTTATTTTATGATGACTACATCACCCTTTTTATTTGATTTTATGGTGACTAAATCACCCATTTTAATTTATTTTTTTGGTGACTAAATCGCCCCTTTACTTTTATTTTATAGTGACCAAATCACACTTTTATTTTATTTTATGCTGACTTAAAAATCATTTTATTTTATAGTGATTAACTCACCCTTTTTCTTTTATTTTAGGGTGACGACTACATCATCCATTTTATTTTATTTTACGGTGACTAAATCATCCCTTTTATTTTATTTTATGGTGACTAAATCACCCCTTTTTATTGTCAAATTATTCCTTTTGTTTAACTTGCTTCTGGAATACGGTTATGTAACTCTTCGAAATTAGCCTCGTTTATGGTTTCAGCCATCACATTTAGGATATAGGTATCCTGCTCAATTTTTGGGGTTAGTGCCCAATAGCTCACACGGTGTTTCACCAGTTTTGGAATTTACCGTGTTGATTATGGCAATTTGAATTTTCGTAACATGTTGCATACTTATCTTGGATAGCTATTCTCACCTCTGCTTCTTCTATGTTCTGGAAAGATACGCACAGTTCGCACTGATCTTTTTTTGGCACGAAGAAAGAGATATTGAAATCAGAGTTGATTATGCGATTGAACAAAATGTAGTTGACGAATGGCTCATTACTTTCTTTACATTTATTCACATAATCTCTATGAATATCAGCAATTGACTTGCAGCGATCAATAAACTTTCTAGTGGAACGAGCTCTAATATAATGACTCTCGATCGCTGGTACGCCATTCTTTATTGAATCATCGATTTTCTTATGGTGGTCTTGTGTTCCTCTAATGTCTTTGGATATTATATTCTCCGTAAGTTGCAGTTTTTTATGAATTACAGTTCTAATGGGTCTATCATTAATATCTAACGTGTTCTTGAAGAACAACTTTCACACTCTTATTCGCTGTTGATTTATTTGGAAGTAGAAAGCATTATTGTTGCATCTAGGTCCTCGGATATCTTCTCGACAATAGCGGTATTTTGGCTGGACTGTACACGTACTTGACACAAGAAAGTCTCTCTGTCTTTGCAAATTTCCCATAGCACAATAATTGAATATATTCTCACGTTCATTGGTGGGTTATTTTTCGGAACGTTTGAGTTTACACTTCTCTGTGCAATGGTCCCTCATCTGTCGTACATTCACAATTTTTCCTTTTTTGTATTAGCCTTGTACTCCAATCCAGAATTTCTTGTGGCAACATTCTTGATCCACTTATTAGGGCTCCTTTTTCTTTTCTTTCCGTTCTTTTCATCTTCAGGCGTTACATTTACTGATGTTACTTGCGCTTCATGTGAGTCGGAACCACTACTACTACTCGTAGCATTGCTACTAAAGCTGCTACTGTCGGAGCTATCAGATTCGTAATGAGGGTCTTTTACGGAGTCATCGAAATCTATGAAAAATGATAAAAGTAGGATATGGCTTAGAAAAAAAAATAACCTTCGTGAAACGATACAGCAGGAGAGATCTGTAATTCTCTTTGAGTAGTTGGTTGCAGGTCATTTAATTTCGAAGGGTTTGTATCGATTATTTCTTCTTGATCTATAAGATTAACTTGAATATCATCAGCTAGACTTTTACTGCAACAGGGGGAAACTTGAAACAGATTTTCAAACTGAATAGTTGTGGTCAATGGTATATAAAATTCGACTTTACCATCTTGAAAAATCTTTATCGGGGGATCACTAATAACAAATCTTTTGTCGGACAATTAATTTGCCAATTATGAAGAATTTTAGTTATTTTCTGATATGGAGACCACATTGCTTCGATTAAGTTCAAAACCTGCTGAATCTAAAATTTAGTTCCGTCCAAAAATATTTTAGATTTTAAAATCGAAATATTACGTATTTCTGGTGCAGGCACCTTTGTATGTAAATTGTTGTTCGAGTGTTGTTGAGTCTGTGCTATAGACACTAACATCTTTAATCGATTGGACATCATTTTTATTCGTACTAAAATAAAATTTAATTTACACTTAGTTATTCACTTAAATAAAATTATCTAGATAATCACACTTTTGTAAAATGAATGAAAGTCCAACCAATATTTTAGAATTATTCTCCAGAACAGTGACACAAATACTAAAAAATACGTTAAACAAAAGACTTCTCTATCAAGAAAAATGAATTAAAACTTGTACCTGAAATTGAAAAATATTTTGTCGAATTTCTACTTTTTCTACTTACATTAACACGAATATAATCACTTTATCGATATGTGTCACTTTTCTTAATAAATAAGTAAAAATTTTTACTTAACAGGAATACAGTCACTTTTTTTAGATCTATCACTCTTCTTAACAAATAATATTGCCCTTGAGTTATTTATCTCGTAATGTGTCACTCTTTCGAATAAACAAGCAAAACTCTCATATCACTTCCGTCACTCCACTGAGATGAGACAGTATTGCTGCAAATTACAACGAAAATAGTGGTGGGAGGAAAAACATCACTTATGCACTCCAGCCTGATGCGCTTTAAGCTCACTTATGTCGTTCTACCAGATACAAGTTCATGATTATTCGAATATTTTTTTTGCAAAAATATCGAAAGTGCGATTTTTTGAGTTATGTCATGCTTCCCGCAAATGAGCGACATATTCTACAGCATTGAAAGTTGTAAACATGCACTTTTGGCGAAAGAAGGGGTGAAATTATACTGATAGAGGCATTTTTACTGTAAACTTACATAAAATACCTATACAAATGAAAGGGGCTCTCCGAAATATTAAAATTTTAATAATAATTTAATTAACGGAAATAAAATTTGTCTTTTCTCTACAATTTCAGGGTACACAATCATTGGTAGGGTCATCAGCACTGCTTAAAATATCAGTTTCTCAAATTAAAAGGCAATTTTAGGGAAGCATTTAAGGACCATTCTACTTTTCGTTATGAAAGTATACGCCAAGAAACTCAGATCACGAACATGGCGGAAGTGGCCGGAAATATAGTTGTAGACCAAACGCAGATCACAGATTTAGTTATTCCCTAACCTAAACACTGATAGGGAGGTAGTATTGGTCAAAAATAAATTAAGTGCATTCATAGTTAATTATTAATAATTTATAATGTTATGATTTTTATTTAAATACAGTCATGAAAAAAATATTTGGGTGTAAGAAAAAAATTAATTGGCAGTAATGCCATTAATGCCATGTCATTAAAGGGAGAGGGGTAAATAAATGTGTTTTTAAAAATCTTTGATGTTCTATGATATACAAAAAGTCTTGCTAAATAAATAATTCTGGTTATTAAATGAGGTGTGTTAACTGGCCGTTTTAATAATTAATCGAAGGTGCATAATATAGTCGAGTGGAATACGGGATACCATACTACATTTTTTTAACACTAATTACATGATATTGGCTATCGATCTATCATGATTTGAAGGTATAATCCAATGCAGGTCGGGGTATTTGCCCGCTGAGTAGTTGTTTCCTTCAAATCATATTTAATAACAGTAGTTTAGTCCACCGGGGCTAGAGGTCGCCGCTCTCGGTACTTGCTTCGCAAGTCGCTATCCGCCACAGAGACATCTATGATGTCGGTCGGATAGTAGCATTTAGACCATACGAGAAGTTTCATACCTCTCACCACTACTCAATTTACCTTAGTTATTATATGACTAGCAGGTTGGCCACTATCATTTGTCTGTTCCATAATCTATGGCATACTGAGGAGAACAAATAAGTTCGAAACCGGTCTATGTCTGGTTAGGAAATGACAAATGATATTGGCTATCGATCTATTATGGTGTAATCCAATGCAAGTCGGGGTATTTGCCCGCTGAGTAGTTGTTTCCTTCAAATCATATTTAATAACTAATTACATAGTTCTTCTCGTAAACCTATATGTATATAGGAACCTGGTGCAACATAAATAGTCATAACCAACTCTTGAGGTATTCAAGAGGGTTTGAGCATCGTTAGGTAAACACAGTTCAGGCAAGTTTGCCCTAAAAATTTGCAATATCATTGACTGCGGAATGACTTTTCAGACAGCATCAGATTTCCTTAGGATGTCCTAATTTAGTCCTATGGTGGATATCCGTATAAGAATAAACAGTAGCTATCCTATGGTTAATCTAATCGGATGTCGTTGTCTTCTAGAAATCGAAATATGGTTGTGCACAAAGTAAATGATAACCTATGGAGATCTATTTAGGATCTTCTAGTTCTATAATAATCCGATATAATAATATCCTTTGGATATATTCATGCTGATGACCTATGTATGTGATCATTTGTGAACGTGTTTTGGGGATATTGTAAATATAAAAATATCAAGAAAGAATATGTTATTTAATAAAAAATTGCTGTAGTATGAGGATGAGGCAGTATTTGCAGACATTGTATATTGCTAAAAAAAGTATTTCAGAAAATACATACAAAAACGAAAAATACTTCCTAAAGGCAACGTTTCAGTTATAAAATAAACATTTACATCTTTAAGGAAAAATACGAATTAGTAAAAGAATTTTAAAGACGATAGAGGCTAATTTGGCATAATAATATGGGATAATCACATAACAATTATTATATTGATTGACATAATTATTATATTGATCTTAATATTCAGAAATGCTATTCTGATTTTAAAACTGCCAACAATTGATAGTGGCTTGGTATTGGTACTTTTATATTGTGTCACGTGTTTTCTCAGTTCGGGTCTGTGGTTTTGGTGCATTTGAATGATTGTTCTAGAACTGTATTGTACATGCGCACTCGATTAATACGACCTTATTTATCGACTGCGCATGAGCAAAACAGTTTAAGACGTAATGAAATGAAGTGAATTAGAACAAGCAACAAGTCGTTTGTTGTGTCGTATCCAGAAATTTTGCTTTTATGTTAATATTATGTGCTGTGATTTTGTCACTTGGTCTAAATTTCATACTTGCCTGTGATGGGCATTTTTCCATGCAGGTAAGTTTAATTTAAACATCTAAATAGCAAAACGTAATTTAACCTAACCTAGTTTTAACTTTTAACCGTTTTATATCTTTTTAGCACTAAAATGGACAGAAAACGTATTAGAAATGGAACATCATATTTTAAACAAATCAAAAATGATACAAATAATTTACCAAGTGGCTAAAAGTTGTTATTCATATGATAGTATCGTAAATGACGTAATGTAGGTGGCCCAATGACGGGAAATCTTCAACCGGCTACCAATCAGAAATAGCTTATGATATTCTTTGAGCGCAAGCGTCAAGCAGTCATATTGTTTTTATTGTCCCTTTTATTTTGTGACTCACTTTTTTGGCTGTAATTATATTTATTAAACAGGTGAGTTAAACTAATATATAAAAAAAAATCAAATGCATTTACATATGAACAAATCGTACAAATCAGTTAAGTCGACTATTTTGCTTTACTTAACATAACCTCAATCTGAACCTTGGATTACTCAAAAATTATTACTTATTCGAAAACAAAATGCCATTTAAAGCCAATAAAAATAAGATTTACGCATATAGACAAATTAAAAACAAACTGATATATTAATATGACACCCGTCAGAAGAATGTATTCTTTACGAAAACTAAAATGTAATCATTCACTGAATAAAAAGGGTATCAACATTGAGCAAGTCGAAGTTATGCACTAAAATATATAAATATTTTTAGGTAGTAAGAGAAACACAAAGTGAAGTAGCATAAGGTTAGTATTAATCATCTCTAGATGATGCCAACTTGGTTGGCGAAACGCATGTCGAGTGCAGTATAGTGTTTCGTGAAAACTACGTCAGTGTTATCTTCACATTAAAGGTTCCAACCCATTCCAGGCATAAGATGCCCATAGGATAATATTGTGCTGTCTGGGTTGGTAAATATTTATTTGGCCACATTCTTAAATCATTCTGTAATGTACTTTTACATTTTACGGTATTTTCAGCACTATGTTCCGTAACATATCTTGTAACAGATTTGTTAAGTACGGTTGTTCCATTTAAAGAAATCGTATCTTGATATCATCAAGTTGATTTAGTTCATTACAAACGGTGTGTAAATATGAATTATTTCAGCAGTGTTACTGGAGTTTCCAGTAATACTACTAGTGTCATAATCTACATATGCATGAAATTGTTTTTTCTTTATTGACAACGAAAGCCTCAACTCATTCAACAGCGTCAAAAATTTTTCTGCATATTTCTTTATAGGATAAATCTAAATATCTATTTCTAGATGAAATGAAGAAAAACAAACTCTGGAAAGTGCAGCCTATGTTAGATTTGGTAAGAAATAGATGCCTCCAATTAAAAAGAAATTAAAATGCGTCATACTCGATTGACGAACAAATGATCCCATTTCTTGGCCGATGTTCGGTGCTCCAGTATGTTAAAAATAAACCGCGATCCGTTGGTTTAAAAAATTTTGTTCTTACCACGAGTACAGGAATTGTTCTTGATTTCGAAATATCAAGAAATAAAAACAAACTTAAAGAACAGGGAACTAGGCTTGGGACCATCAGTAATTTTAAGATTAGTAGAAACTGTTCCCGAAGAATGTTCAGTATTTTGTGATAGGTATTTTAGCACTGTACCGCTGATGGAAAAATTGATCCAAATCAAGATAAATGGAACGGCCACTATAATGTCGAACAGAGTGAAGGGTTGTGAGTTTCGAAAAGATAAGGATATGAATTGTGGGGATAGCGACCAATTTGTACGACAAGATACAAATATTTGAATTACGAAATGGATGGATACCAAAGCGGTGCTTATGATTTCAACAGCATACGGGTCAGAACCTCAATGCATGGTTCAAAGGTGGAATAAAATAAAAAAAGCAAAAATAGACGTACCCTGTCCGAAAGTTGTGCCAATTTATAATCAGAAGATGGGAGGCGTCGATATCTGCGATCAGATGTTAGAGTATTACAGATCCTTCTACAAAACCAGAAAATGGCCTTTAAAAGTGATCTTACATTTGTTCGACCTAGCCATTGTTAATAGCTGGCAAGAATATAGGCGGGATCATGCAATGGCTAAAAGTAAATTGAAGAAAATGAAATTACTCGAATTTAGGCTGAAATTAGGAGAATACTTAATAGGTGGAACAAAGAAACGAACAGCAGAAGAATGCGATAAGGAGAACGAGGACATGCAACGAATGACAAAAAAGAAATCAGTAGCGCCATTACCATGTGAAGATAAGAGATACGACGGATTTGAACACTGGCCTGTGAATGATGAATTGAAAAACCCTCTAAGTTGTAGGAACCGTGGCTGTGATAGTCGTTCGAGAATACGCGTTGCGTTAAGTGCAATGTCTATTTGTGTCTCAAAAAATTCAGAAATTGTTTTTTAGCATTCTATAAGAAATAAAACAGATGTTTCTTGACATTTCCTATGTAACAAATATTTTGTTTCACAATTGTGGCTTTTCCTGTTCACTCCCAATACTCACAATTATGAACATCCTGTAAGTCCTGATGCCGATTCTGGAAGTGAAAACGGTTGTTATATTGATGATACTTGTATATAAATAAACCATGAAATGGATGGGAGGCACTTTATATAGAAAAATAAATTCTCGGGAGTCAAAGGGCTAAAATGCAAGTTTGGTTTACTGGGACTGATGACGCAAAGATATAGAAACACGTGTCTGTGGATATTTAAAAGTTTTAAAGTGATTGTTCAACTGGTGAGTACTTTTGTTTTATTTATTTTGGTTTTACTGAACAAAGTAGTTAGAATTAAAAATTACATTATTGAGTCGTACTGAACGTACCGTGCATATTATCTTTTTTATAATCCAAGTTTCAGCGTTTTGGCAAATAGCCTGGAAAATAATTGTTTAAAGAGATATGTTATACTTATCTGTGATAAGTTTTTGTAAAAGTTAGAAAATAATAATAAGCAAAAAAATTTTTTTAGCGTTATTATATTTAATTTCATTCTATATTATTATTAATTAATACTTACTTATAGTTATATTATTATTATGTCTAGTTTCTTAAATTTAATGGGGCTAGCTGAAAAATGCACTGCAATACTTCGTCCCTTTGTTTTATGTATACAGTAGTATACATATATGTATAAACAACTAAGTATATTAAATTTATTAAGTCACATAGTATATACGGTGTACCTAAATATATACAAAAATTTGTAAATGACTAGTAATTCCACAAGAAATATTGGTAATAAAAAAGGTTATCAATTCCATTGACAAATCTCATAAATAACTAATAGTAGACAAAACTGCTTGATCATGTTCATGCTAGATATCCGTTACTATTTAATTGGTTAGTAAAAACGTTCATTATCAAAATATCAACGCGAGGGAGTAAATAATAGTACATATATACTCTTCTCCTACCTACCTGATTATTAGTTCGTGGGTTGTGATTTGTGCATTTTGAAAGATCGTCGGTGAGTGCGACTTCTTAAATTTAAAAAAAATTGGTTTAATTCATAATGTAGAAAAAAATCTTGTAGATGTTTATTAATTATTTATTATATTTAATTAAGGACTTTTATTAAGAAAAAAATTAACAGCATACTAGAAGTTTGACTAACAAATTCTATTTGTACCAGTACGGTAAAAAGGTTTGAGTGGCCGAGGAATTAAAGATTACTTTAAGAAAGAAAATTAACCGCTCGCCACTTTCATAACTGTCTATAGATAACATTAATATACGACGACTTCTGAATTCAGGTTTTGATTTATTTGATAATATGGCTTCATGGTCGAGTGTTAAGGATACTTGCCTCTTACTCTGGAGTCCCGGGTTCAATCGCCGGTCGAGGAGCTAGAATTTTTCTAAACTAGAAATAAATCCTAGTATATTCGGACATTGGGTGTGTGTCTGATGTCAGTAAATGTAGCCCCCGCACAAGGTACCTTGAAGTACCCTCAAGGATATAGGAGGTTGTATTACCTGTGGTGTTTAATTTAATTTAATTTATATAATAAGTGATAAGTCTCTAGATATTGCTGGTGTAACAGAAACGTGTTTACAAGATTTTCCCTTGAAATATATTTCAATAAAAAAATCATAATTTCATAAGAGCAGACAGACTTACCCGTGATAGGGGGATTGATGTTTACTTAAAAAAATAATTTTAAATTCAAATTGATAATTTTGACAGCGATTTCAAACAGTTGTGGATTAAACTTGATAATAATAAATTTAGTGTTGGATTAGGTGTCATAAGTAGTACAAACGTAAATTGTCTTGGTAAATTTTTTGATATATTAGGAAGCATTTGTTTGGAAGTAAATTTTATAATAGTGATGGGGATATATAAATATTAATCTCTTGAAAAATGATCAAAATATTTTAGTTCAAATATATCCAATTTCAATTTAGTACAAACTGAAAAATTTCCCATAAGAGTCTCAAATGAAAATTATTCCTTAATTGATGGGATATGTGTAAGTAATAATATCTTAGTAAACTACTGTGATACCTCAAATTTGTACGATCTAACCGATCACGTGTTAGTGTCTTGTGAGACAATAAATAATAAAATAAATAAAAAAAGTTTGGTTATTTGTGTACTTTCTTTATTAAATTAAATTATACACATTGAAGAAATTAGCTACATATATATCTACAAATTAGGTGTGCCTATACCTATGTACATAAAAAATGAGGTCAAACAATAAAAACATATATGTACGTATTTTAAAAATTACCTGCCATATTAAATAATTACCATTTTTTAAAATATTTTTCAATTGAGGTTTGCTTTAAGTTTTCAATTTTTGTTTGTAAAACCTGAGATTCACATTCTGTTAAAATTTGGACAACTTTTACAGCTAGTTCACTTTTATCATTACAAAACAGGAAACTTTGCACATCTCTTAGTTTTTCACACACTTTACTCATATCTTTAATGTTTGACGTTCCAGATTCTTCTACATCACTTTTATTATTTAAATCACAATCTTTATCATCAATTAATTCATTGATTACTTCTTAAACGCCAAAATATCAAAACATTGCTATCAACACATGCATAATTTTCTAGGCTTACATCATGTAATTCAGGAAAAAGCTGGGCCAGTGGAATTTCATCTTCTTCATCGAAATTTTCATCTTGCCGGACATTTTCTAAGAATCCTGCTTTTGCAAAACATTTTGAAATAATTGTAGCTGCTGAAATGTTTTTCCAGGCTGCTGATATCCAAACTAAAGCGCTGGTTAAATTAATGTTTTTTTCTGTATCTTCAAATGAGCTTTTGCTGTTTGTGAATGTTAGAAGCCTCTTGATTAGAAATTTTCTATAAGCCATCTTAAAGTTATTGAATAGTCCCTGAAAAACAATAGAGTGGAAAAAATAATAACACTGAAAAATTTTTTTTGCTAATTTATTATTATTTACTACTTTTACAAAACTTATCATAGATAAGTACAACATATATCTTTTTAAACAATTATTTTCCCAGCTATTTGCCAAAACTCTGAAACTTGAATTACAAAAAAGATAATGTGTGACTGACTCAATAATGTTCACGTTGTCTAGTGTCACTTTAGGATGGGACGTGGCATTATCCAGAAATAATATGACTTTTCTATTTTGTTTCCTCATTTTTTCATCAAATTTTTTTAGCCACGAAGTCATAATTTCCCTTGTCATCCACGCTTTTTTATTGGATACCCATTTTAAAGGCAGTTTGTTGATATGAGATCCTTTAAAGCATCGAGGGTTTTTACTCTTCCCTATAATTGAAGGGTTCGGGCGTAAAGCTTGGTAAGTGACAATTCAATATTTTTACAGGAATCAATTTTGAAAGTTTGAGAAAATATTGGAAAAACACCCGACACTTTTTCTTGTTTCTACCAATACCTAGGAAATCTCTGTGCTTTTATGAGAAATCTGTGTACATTGTTTTAGTTGAACATTTTTACGTGTCCCTTTCAAGCCAGTTTTTTCCAAAAATGACATGCATTTACCATTATTTACATTGATTATTTGCAAATACCATACCTCAATATCAAAAAAAGCAGCTGAGAAAAATAATGAAAATTTTATTTAAAACTAAGATAAGACAAAAATGGTACAAGGTTTCTACATAAGTCAGCATATATAGATTTATAAACTAATTTTCTTTCGGTATCAAATTGTTATAAAACAGATGATATACACTAGGTACCCATTGTAAGCAGGATAGCACATACTGAAGTTGGGAGTTTTCTATAGCCAGAGGCGAGTCATATTTCAGGGGTAGCTCTTCCAAAAATGGGGTTCCAAAAGATGTCGGGCATCCTCTTTTCCTAAGTGAAACAGGTAGCGTTAACCCATTATATGATGCATGTAGGGTTTATAAATTGTCTGAAGAGAATTCCATCATGACTACATCCCTGATGCCGAATGATGTATTAGTTGTCGTTCGTTGCTGGAAATATTCACGCATCTTAAATACCTGTTTAAAATCGGACCAAGTCATTCTATACATTTTGAAAGGGGTTTTCTTTTCGAATTTCTTTAAAACCTCCTCCCAGCCGTTTGGATCATAGATAAATTGACATTGGGCTCGCACGTAGTTTTCGACTAGTGCAAAATCTCTATCTGACGGTAACATTATATGTCCAACTTGTGGGAAGATGGGGACAATTTTTTCGAAGTATCCTGAAGCAAATAACCTAAGCCAAACAGCCATAGGCGTCCAATTTTTATTTTGTCCTATACAGTTATCTGATCAGCTTCTTCTTGTAAAATGTTGGTCCCGGCGAGAGTTTTGGAGTGGGCAAAGCTTGCTGCAGTTCAAACGTTATTACACATGTTCCTTGGTTTCCTATGGCTTCTTTAGTTGCACTTCCAATTGCAACTTATCTAGCTTTGGCTTTTCGATGGTGTAACTCTTGTTCTGTTGTTAACTGCTTAAGTTTAGCATCATCATTATTAGCTCGTGCATCTTTTGTGGCAACATTGAACCTATCACACACACTGCAAGAGTCTATCTTGGGTGACTTAAATGTAATGTTATAGTCTTCCGTAAATATTCTACGGAATTTGTCTCGAGAAACAGGGACTTCAATTTTTTTCAGAACATTCAGAAGTATACACCTCGTAGCAGTTGTGCACTGTATACTCCATTGTCATGAACAAACGATTCGGAGCGTCGTTTCTGGAATAGTGACTGTCATATTTCGGTAATGCATCAATGAAAGATCGGACAGTCTAATTGTTCTTCACTAAATTTCTTTTTATGATTTTCATGACGACCTCTATTATCAACATTCGATGTTGGAACCTTTTCTCATCTTTGTAGCAATATTTTCTATTCTTCCACGATTGTTCTGCAGACCGTGGATACTTAAAAAATGCCTTCTTGCAAATTTTCTTTTTTTCACCATTTGAAACTACAAAATAATCCAAAGTAAAGTTTTGCCTGGAAGGAAGATCTCTTTTTGTTTTACGTTTGACTTTCTATATTGTCATACATCCGAATAGGTAAGCATTTTGCATATTATGATATTCCATGCTCCAATAATTTTTGTTGTCAGTTTATAATACTCACAATATTAAAACACTTATTTTTGCAACAGCAGTTAGGTCCTATTACTTTTTCAGGAACCTCTCTCTCAGTACCTCTGAATGTTCGGAAAGATTTTCCATGGACTCTATTTTCTTGATTTCTTTTCTGCTTATTCGTCCCTCTTTTTCTTTTCCTCCCACGCTTAATAGGTTCCTCAGCGTTATTATTCTCTTCGGCACTTAATTCCTCTCTATCAGTATTCTCCTTTTCCTAGAATAAAAATTCACTCAATGTGCATGTAAAACATGGTATCTCCAATCAGTTATCATTATTTACAGTATTCATGAACGTTGATTCAAAATGTGGTGTCTAATAGTAGATAACATTGTTTACACAGTAGAGCAAGAATATAGGTTACAACACTTTTTACCTCATTTTCATCGTTTTCTGCATCTGGAGTGTATTCAGAATCTTCATCAGTAGAATAGAGATCAGTTTCAGTAGAATTACTCAAATATTCATTAGCTGTATTCATATTAGAGCACATCAAAACACGTCATCTAGCCGCCATATTACCACTTACCATTGTTTTCGCGCTCAGAAGTGCAGATAACACATATTACATTATGCATTTAGCGACATCTATTCGAGATTTCTGGAAATTTGAAGTGGAATCTGTTTTTGAATGGTCTTTACCATGTTTTACGTTATAGAAGTAATTTATGACAAATTTGTCACTTAACAGGTTTTACGCACTCCTCAATTAATAGGTTTTCTTTGTCACCTTCCATATTTGCGCAAAATAAAATGGTCAATCTTTGTTTTGCAGTTTTTTTTACCGGTACACATCACTTTTTAGACCAAACGTATTGTTAGGCATTGCAAGGTAAAAAAGTCCGGTTTCGTCAGCATTGTACACATTTTTGGTGAATAGTCTTTTAATATTACATGTAGCTTTGTTTTCCAGGCTTAAACACTATCCAGGTCAACATCAGCTGACTCACCGCAAATTGTTTTAAAGCCTATGTTATGTCTTTGACAAAATGTTTGTAGCCATCCATTTGAGGCTTTAAAACTCGTCATTTTTAAACTTTCGGCTGCTTCTAACGCTTTTTCTTTTATTAGAGGTCCATATATGGGGAGGTTTTAATTTCTGGCTTTACAGAACCAATTGTAAACTACTTGGTCAATAGCCGATCCTTCAGTTTTGGGAAATTTTCTCTTCTGTTCTGGTTTAGGACCTTCTTCAAAGAGTATCTAAATTTAAAATCGAATATAGACAAATATTACTCAATAATCAGCGTTAGTATTAAAAATAGATACATATAATCGTACTAAACAAACAAAAAATTGTAGACTTCTAAATAAATTTGATTGAATTTTACACATTTATACAATATTAATAATGATAATAGTAATAATGATATTTTAATAGTATACATTGTATTAGAACACAATTTACCTTACTTCTACACAGCGCATAAACCAAAAGACGTTCTGCGCTTTGTGGATAAACGGTACATATTAAGATTTTATCTAGGAGCAATAATAGTTGTGAATAATATTCTAAAGTTTATGGTAAACCTACTCACCTATAATTATTTATACAAACTAGAAAAAGAAAAAAGTGTTTGCCAATACTTAAAGATTAAAAGATTTTTGAACTTGATTTGCAAACTTTGTATAATATGCCTTTATTTGAGAACCGCAGTAAATATATCTATATTATCAACTAAGTAGTTTTTTATTGTTTCATTAGTTTTCTTGTTTTTTTTTTCGGATTTCCTGAGAAAGAGGTAGTAAAATACCTAGTTTCGGACCAAACAAATTTACAAATTTTTGACATACGGTTTTTCATATTTTGAAACTTTCAGTAATTAATTGAATTATGACCTTGTGTTTTGATACCTGCTTGTATTTTCCTCCCGTGGTACATTTGACACCTTATACGTGAATATAATAGATGCTAATACCTATATAAAGTCCTTTTATGTTTAGTATTTTATTTTGTTTATGTAATAGTTCTGAACTATAATATCTACATAGGTTTTTCAAATATGATTTTTAGTGTATAGTTTTGTGAGGTTTGTATCGTTGTGTAGGCGTGTATTATACGTTCCGCCCCAACAATTTTTGGAATATTTTAAAATGGATTCAATTGAGGAGTTATACGGGTGGCCATTATCTATCTCCTTACATGGCTAACTTTTTTATTTGCAGAGTTACAGAGTCGGTTAAATTAGCAAAATTGGGCAGAATTATGAGAGCAATTGTATAATTGTAATAAAGTTCCAGATAATAAATCGTTTATTTTCTAAGTCTACTTGTTTAATCTGGGATTTATTTAAAAAATAGATTATTTCATCATTTCCAACGCAACCAAAAAAAATAGACATATAAATGTTTATATCTTTGAAATCAGAAAGAAATAAGTATTCTTATAAGCCCATAGCTGACTATGGTTTCAATTTAAAAAAAGTTCATGTTATATCTCGGAAATCGTATCAGCCATGGAATTAGCAATAGGTTTATTAAATTCTACGTAAAAATATCAATTGAAGACAATTTTCATGGATTTTCTAAGATTAACGGTTTCGAAGTTATTTAACATTAAAAAGCTCGACCATTTTCAGTTTTTTCAGTATAATTCAGCAACCTGAACACATATACAACCATTAAACGCTTAGTATATCTCGTAGCATATATAATTTTGGTATTAAACATCTAATGGGTTTGGTTATATGTTCCGTATCTTTATGCTATTTTAGATGGTCATCCAATACTACCCCTAAATATTTTATATCGCTAACCCGATCTATGTGTGATGTTTCATAATTTTCAATCACTTAAGCATACATTTTTTTTCATATTATTTCTAGCATATTTCTTTAATTATTTATAAACCAGGTCAAATTTATTTCATAGTAATCAAAACAAAATCAGCAAAGAATTCAACTAATGCAAACATTGCATCCTTTGCTAGCAGTTTTACTAGGAGAAAGTTATCGGGTGTATTATATATTTCTTGTTAAATAGAACTTTATTTTTTCTTAATAAATCAGTTTCAATAAATTCTGTTGTTGCTCATTAATACTTCTTTCCAAGCCTAATTCAGGGCGTGAGGCTGCGTTCAGGGAGTATTAACCACCACAAACCATACAGTCAAAATTCCTGCTGTATAAACCAATCTAATTGTACGTCTTCGTCAGTGGTCCCTTCGAGCCCTAAGATGCCATTGGTCACGAACGTACCCGTAATCTATATAGGTTACGTCTGGTATATCTGCAGCGGTAGGGGCAAATGTGAGAAACTTGGTCTTGTCTCTATTAAATGTTAAGTAATTATTGTCAAGCCATTCCGACACTTTTTAGTTTTAGTTAGGCAGCAGTCCTTGCGTAATTGTAGGTCTGTACGGATGATACCTATTATTTTTCAGCATTCGGTGACCTGTTGTTTTAGGTACATCTATTTTCGTACAGATGCTGTAGGGTTTTCACTACTGTAGTCTATTATGCCGCACCTCGTTTTCCCCATTATTGTACGTATGGCTTTTAGGTTTATTAAAGCCAACATAATTTAATAAATTCATGACAAGCCCTCTGAAATACTTGCAATTTGTCCTCTCTGGACCTTATTATTCTTTTGTTTCCACAGTCTACTTTTACAAAAGCCGCTGTTTTTCATAATAGATAAAAGTATCTTATGCCTTGCCATTAAAACTAGGATGGAATAATGTAACAAAGATTTTATAATGACCTTTGAAAAATTAGTTTCTGCAATGTGGTATAAGCACCAAACCATAGCCTACTAATAAAAAATGTTTTTTTTTCTTTTTATATTAATTAAGAAACACATTTTACCATATTGTAATACATCGTTGAAAAGAGAATTAAATGTACTATCGATGCAAAAAAAATCCAATATAACGTTCATATAAAAAACGAAAGTTGTAGTCAGTATTTCAAAAACAAAACACAATTTTTTTTTCTGTTACCCGTACTGTAAAGATTTAAAAAAATGTCTGTACAACGTGTAAGTTAAGATAATGTAACACTTTAAATTAAGGAACTACGCGGAGTTTTCTATGCATGATTTTGGTTTTTCCCAATTATTTCAAAAACTAAAAAAGTTACATCAAATCTTAATACACCGTTGAAATGCACAAAAATTCTCTAAAACTTTCTCCATTTGATCGTCTTTCTATCTTTAGTATTAACCGAGATATCAATACATGCAGGCTCAATTTGGGACACACTGTATATCGATGATACTACTGATTCTTTAAATTTTCGTCACCACTATTAAATATGCTATTTATTATGTGTTTAAGAGGTTTCAAAATAAATAAATAAGTTTGTTTAATTATTCGAGCGTTAAAATCATCTAAACCTGCGGCAGAATTATTTTTTAGATTTTTTATTTATTAAGAATAAAGAAACTTTTTGCTTCATAGATTTGGATAAAATGGACTTGCTTCACTTAGAAAATAAAGGTTAGATTTATTAGAAATATTAGAAATTAAAAAAGCAGTAAAAAATAATAAGAACATAACAAATGATCAAATAATGTTTACCGGTCACGACAAAATAGTGTAAGTTAAAGAAATTCCCATCGTTTCATACCATAAAATTGTATACTTCACAATTGTATAGAGTTTTAATAAAATATTTTTGAAACATGTAAAAGCAGAAAGTTTCTTTATTTTTAATAAATTTTAATAATGTTTCACAAGTAGCCAACCGCGGATTCAGTTCAGTGTATTTTTTATTTGTAATATTAGGTCATTATCCGTGATTTCTGATAGAAATTTTTTTTTGTATGGATATATTTCTGTTGACCATATTTATTTTGCTGGCATTAGAACAATTTGTACGGTTAAATAAGTAGGCAAGGTGAGTAATGTAGTGAACCTTGGCTTTTGTGTAATAGTATGTATTATTCTTTTGTACATTAATTACCCGATAAACATTATTATTATTCTTATTATTATATGCAGATTAACCTAGGCTAGCCTTTTGTTCAGACGATATTTCCATATATGGGTTAACGATATACAATACAGGGCACAACAGCATAGGACCACGTGTTTTTCTCGTAAACAACTAACTAACTAGGTAAAAAAAAACGTCAAAAGTAAACTTTCTGTAATTAGGGAAGTTAGTGCAGATTTCAGAAATGTAGCTGAATTTCTCGGAAATGGACAACACACTACAACTTTGGCTTTTTAAAGGTCTTTCTTACTGTTTTGATTCTTTATAATCTAAATTGGTTTTATTTCAAGTAATTTTGACCTTTGAGATATTAATGTTTTTGTAAACTCTCCAGTCTAGATAGCACTTCAGCTAATACCATTCACTCATAATGGGGCTGTTCCACTATATTAAAAGTTGGATTTCTTTTTATTGTATATATGATTCTACACTATTTATGTAGTCAATAACAATAAGTGGTTGGATTTTAAAAAAAAATAATAATTAAAAAATATATATAAAAGTTTGGATTAATTTAAAATTGCCGCCATTGAATCAACCAATGAAATAATACGCCCTGTGATAAGGCCGAACCTATGTTACTATATTTATTTATTTAAGTAATGTTTTGGTGGCTTAAAACTGAAAATATTTCTGATTTTGAACGATTTCTTGAATTAATTTTTGTGTTATATTTTAGCTTATATTACAGCTATATATTCTCGCGCATGAGTGGCAATCAATTTTCCTCCAAGTCTTTCACAAGAAAACCGCTTAAAGTTATGAGTTTAAAAGTTAATAACAGATCTTCGAAGATTGGAACTTGAAATTTTATTTTAATTACTAATACCACATTTATATTAGATATACAAAAATAAAGAAATAATAACAAAACTAAATAGGACATGTTTATATGACCTTGACTTTTATTTTATAATTTGTTCGGAAAAATGAATTTTTCTTGTTTCAAAATCCTACCAATATTGCGATTTTATGTAAGCCGCGTGATCGATGTTTGGTTATCGTCGTCTTAACAGAATATTCAACGTACTGTATTCACAAATTATAATCACATAAAACTGTTGCACAATGCACATGGCGCCGCCCAGCGTCCTTGAAACGAAGGGATGTCTCCGATAAACGGAGTATTCTCCAGTGGCGGCTGCTCCATAGAGGCTCAGGGGCTCGAGCCTCCCAAGTTACTATTAGGAAAATGTAACAGTAATTAAATGCATGATATAATTTTTTTCAGTGGTTTTATATTTAATATATTTTTTAACAAAGTTATTACCCATTTGCGACGGCTATGTGTATAATAAAGTCTCATAATGTACTAACCGTCAACTTATAACTTAACCAGAGAGTATAAGGGGCTCAGGCTCAGCTCATATGAGCCATTCCTTGCATAAGGAAATGTATGAATAAATGAACCGAGTGCGGAAATTGCAGATCGCGGAGAACGGTTTTTGAAATTGCAGATCGCGGAGAACGGTTTTTACAACGCGACAGAAGGCTCAAGTTGTCAGAGCCACAGTGCGCTTTTAATGTTTGTGTAGTGTAGTAGTGCGTATATCGTTTCGCTCTCGATATTTATTTGTGGTTTCACTGTTTTGAGTGTTTTTGTGTTATTTTAAGTTGGTTTATGCCAAACTGAGATTGTTTAAATAATATTCTGAAAGTGAATTTTAAAACTCGGCTATTAGCAGAAAAAGTAAAAATCAAGAGAATCGGACGACCAACACCAGAATTGCCTCTTAACCAACCAGACAAGGTAGGACACGTAATTTCACGAGGCATTTTTCTAAGGAAATTTACAAAAAAATGTCAGTGGATGTAATAAGGTAAATGCTCGGTTTTGTTTTCCATGTGTTCTATTTTATTCCGATTCTGTCGGAATGGACAAGATAAGGTCGGTAACAGGATTTTAAGATCTAAAACATTTAAATCGGAAAATAAAAAGCACGAAATTTCTGCATATCATATAAAGTGCAGTACGGATTTGGCTTTGTTAGGCTTGGCAATTATTGCAGTTAGATTCAATTTATAGACAAAATATTATAAAACACAACGAGCAGGTGACTAAAAATAGGTATATTTTAAAGAAAATATTTTACAAAATCTTTCCACATGTAGACATATTATTTAATCAATTTCGAACCAGGAATACAGACAGTATTAAACCTGAAAAAAAAGTTGAAGAGTTTGAAAAAATTATATTATCACACCAAGCTCGGTCGCACAGTGAGCCAGTGCGTTAAGTGACAAACGTGGTTGGTTTACTGCCTATCGACTCCGGGCTCAAATCCTGGTTTCGATTCTGGCAAAGTCGAAGGGTTATCTTATTTATGTGGTGTTTTTTTTTTTTTTTTTTTAGAAATTCAACCGATGAGACAGAAAAAGAAATTACTAATATTAAGAATGAGAATAAACAGAGAAAAATTAATCCTACAAATAAAAATTCCGTAATTGCTAAGGAAATCTGTGATACAATAATTTTTAAGATGAAAGAAAGATTGTCATACAGAGGTCATTTAGAAGCCGCATTTTTAGTGAATGTAGACAATTTTCTTAGTTAATCAAAGAAATTTCTGACGTCGACTTTCAAATTAGTTGTTGAATCTTATACAATGTTGCAACAAGACAAATTAAGGATTGAATTGGAAGACATTTATTCAAGAACGGATTTTAAAAATATTGTAGGTGGCCTAAACATACTTTCTTGGCTGTCTGAAAATGGTTTAAATGAAACGTTCAACGAAACGGTCAAGTTACTAGAAATTATTGTGACATCTCCGACGTCTATTGCTGAATCAAAAAGATGTTTTTCAATTCTTAAAAGAATAAAGACATTTTTAAGAAACACTATGCATGAAAAACGCCTTAATGCTCTAACAATGATGTCAGTGAACAAGAACTTTATCCATAACATCAGCAATTTCGACGAAAAAGTCATAGAGCATTTTATTTCCCAGAAAGATAGAAGACTTGATTTTGTGTATAAGCAATGACATTTTTACTCGCATTTTTAAGTGATTATTATATTGTGAACTTTTTTTTACATATGTACATACAACCTTTTCTTTTTGTTATCAAAAATCGTGCTTCTAGTTGGATGAAATTAGCGAGGGACTGACGGTGAGTCGTTATTTTGTTGCTCTTATTTTTTAAGAAACTAAAGCCCCCCAAATAAAATTATCACGCACCGCCACTGGTATTCTCATTTATAAATAGGGCTATCAAAAATGTTCCGTGGGACAGTGGCGTACGCGAAATTAACTAGTACGAGAAGCAATAAACTGTTACAAATTATAACAATATATGCAAAACTTACCCTCTTAACTAGCTTGATGAACTAGCTTGCTTATCACAAACTGGAGAAGATGTGTAGCCATTTTGCAGCATCAGGTATGTTTCTATGGTTGTCTCCATGAGTGATGTTCGCTTTGGTGAAAATATATTCTTATATTTTGAAAACGACCGTTCGACATCTACTGATGTAATACACGCATACGTGAAATAGTCTTTGAACGCACTTAACGGATCTGGGGCTGCACCATCACATATTTGTCTTAATTTGGTAAAACCGGTGACTTTATTTAACACACTTGCGAAATTTTCTTTAACGCGCTCATTTGTTGCGTCACCTATATCGTGTAGCAGTAGATTTACTTCGACTACTATTTGCAGTGACTCCGCTAACGACAACACACTGTTTTCTAATTTTTTATGCTTTTATGTAATGGTTTATAGTTCTTCGCAATATTTTTTAAAGCTGTTTCAACGGAAATATCTTCAAATTTTGTCTGGCTTTCCTTAATAGCTCCAGCCTCATCTGGATTGAATTGTAGTATCACCGCTTTTATTTGTTGGAAATATTCAGCATAATAAAAAGCTGCCTGCAACCATGTTCCCCAACTTATAAGAATCGGCTGTGGTGGTTCAGGAATACCGGGACAGTTGCTATGAAATACACGGAGACGTTTAGGAGGTTTAAGAAACACTTTTTTGTACTTGCTATTAATGCATCCACCTCTGGAAAATCTTTTCGAATAGTTTCTGCTACAAGATGTAAATCTGCACTTTACACGTAACATGTATAAACGTACAACCTTTTTCTTGCAAAGAACGGCCTACCGAACACATTGTCACGGCGCCATCAGTCACAAACACCAACACCTGACTTTTTGACAGTTCAAATTTTTCTAACGTCTCCAGCACCACCCTGGTAATTGTTTCGCTAGTACACTGATTTAGTCTTTTGCTAACTAGTAACAGTGGAACTGTCGGTTTAAGAGGGTCCAGTACTCGTACTATAATATTTAAAATAGAATTTTTTTTACAATCTGTTGTCTCATCAACAGATAACCACAGCCGTGTATTTTTTAATTCACATTTCATCTTATTTACAGTTGGTAGATAGTTACATAACGTTGTGCGACTTGGTAACTTCACCTGGGCATTGTATTTATTCCAGAACTTGTAACGAAATTGCAAGCCATTTCATTCCAGTTTGTTGTTGTTCCACGATGAATTAAGTTTCTGCCAGTCTAGTCTAGATGGTGCCACTGATTTCTACTGGTTTTGCAGATTTTTGCACTAAATATCTATCTATCTTTATTGTTCATACTCTACTCTCAAATGTCTGTCTCTTTCCAAACTATAATTGAGTTTAGGTAGCAGAATACTACGATGCTACTTTCTTCTTACTAGGGCAGCCAGAGACAGTGGTTGTCTCTGGTGCCGCGTTCTGATGGAAACCATCTCTAGTTCTGCGGTCTGGTAAGATTTATATGTTATCTGGTATTATCTTGTGATTTTATGCTCATCATTATTTAAAAAGTTGCTATATTGATTTAAAGTACCTTTGAGGTATATTTCATAATAATATTGTACCGTAATTATCTTAATTTACGCCTTGGGCGAATTTGCTTTTCGGTGATCAGTTCACCTTGGTTGTTCTGTGGAACAGCCATTATTAATATTGATTAGTATCAATTTATCGTGCCTTGCTGGCAATTTATCTAATATCACTTTGATATTGTAATAATTTCGTGGGTTAATTTAAACTAACTTTCGGTTATTGTAAATTTTAGATTTACTAGGCAACGGATATCGCCATTTTATATCGTAGTTAGTTGTTTTCTGTCTTTGTATCTTGATGTTTTAGGTCACTTAGCTACGTTGGTAGCGCTCTCTAAACAGTGGTGACTGGTGACATTTGGAGATTGGTACACCTGGTTGGACCAAACCTATTTGTTTATAACCTGTGAAAATTGTGAAAATTATCTAATTTGGTGCATTTGTTTTGTGGTAGATTATTTTATACCAGTGCATATATTTATCAACCAGACCTCAGAAACGTAAGGTTTTTGTAAATTTAAAATATCGACTGCTTCCTTGAACGTATTTAATCATGAACGCTGCTCTAGTGGAACTTTGCCTAGTTCTCTGGCAAAAATACCTGCCTAGTTATCTGGCACTTGATTAACTTTTAATTATCTAAAGTAAACATATAGTCAAGTATATATCTTTATTTAACATTATCTGCTATTCATTAGAACCTCTCTCCGAGGAACCAATAAATGATTTATTTTAACGTTATCTTTACCTTCTGAAGTAAAATTTTAATTATTTGGTACTTGCAAAAGTCCTGGCGCCCAGCCTAGATTTTGGTGATAACTCAAATCAATCTAAGCCCTTATTCACGACCTGCTCACTGAGCTACCGGTCAATAAGTACAACCCCCAGCTTATTGTGTTATGCCAACAATTGGACGGGGGGTGTTGCAAACTCTCGAAATGGTTGTTTGTCGAGTATATGCAGCGGAACATCACAGGCAATCAGCATTAATAGTAAATCAAACATAAACTGTGTTGTCGAAGGCACACCATTTTTTTTATTTTATGGTGTACACTATATACGTGAAGTCCACAATCACGCTTATCCCAGCACAACAAATCTTTCTCGCACACTTTACAAATTATTTTAGCACCATCATAGAGTAAATCCGGGAATTCACCTATGAATTTATTCACTTTGTCAGCAAATGGCCGTTTTCTACCCCTGCGTACGTATGCCATGCTTTATTATTAAATTAATATCAACAATACATTACAACAAACAAAAACAATGTGCAATACGCCCAAGTGACTTAACGTGTAAACAACTCGAAAGCTAATAATAAATTGGACGGGAGAAAGAGTTTCGCGGTCAAGGTGAATGCCGGCAACAGTAAGTACATCTGTACTCTATGACCATGATACACAAAAACGATTTGCAACTTTACTTATAAAGCTAGTCGCCCACTTGTGCGCGAATTATATATTTTAAAACTCGAAATTTGTTTTTAAAAAATTTTATTTTATTATAAAAAACACAAGTTGAAAATTAACACAAATAAACTGACAGTAATTTGTTTAATAACAGGAGAGGAATGATAGTAACTGATTTAATTTACAATAACAATAGTATATATACTAACAATTTGATTAGCACGCAAGTGCTGACATGAATAATATGCATTTATTACAATTATATTACTCCTCGCTTCTTAGATCTGAGATAAGGGTGGAATCCTTGTTGACGCCGGATCTGGGGTTGTTTCCACTACCATACTTCCAGTAGGGTTGGTGCATTTGAATATGGTATTGAAATTTAAAGTATCCTATAATCATAACAATAATTAAGAAAACAATAATTATCAGAACAATATTTAGGCTAGATTAGTTTTCTTCATAATGTGGTCTAATTTTCATTTTATTATAAGTTGTTTGTATTTTAGAAATTTCATCCAAGTTGATTTTTTGTAGGTGTAGTCTTTCTGTCTGCTTGTGTGATGAATTAGAAATTTGAATTTTTGGTGGTCTAAACTGTTCATGGGATGTCCAAGTTTTGTAATTCTCATATTTCTCACCATAAATAATAACTGAGCAATTTTCGGGAATTATTATTAAGGTTGGTTGATATATACTTAAAAATTCATTTTGTTTATAGAATTTTTGGATAGTGGTTTTATTAGTAGGTATGACAATAAGGTGTCCTGGATTAATTATTTCAACGATAGAGTTGTATAGAAAGACTGTAGATGGCTCACATTTATTAATTTCATTTCTTAAGATTTTTGTAATGCAGTTTTCTGGTTTTTCAATCAGGTTATCCGGGTGGCAGATATGTTTATCTTCTATTTCAGGACATTCGTTGTTCATGAAATATTCCTTCAGAGGGCTGATTAATAGGAAGGGTTTTTTTTGGTATTATGATTTGGTTCTCTTTAGGGATAGGGAAAAGTTTAAAATAATCATATTTTTCTTTTTCTGGTAATGGAAAATGGATTGCTATTATAATTTTACCTTCTTTATAGAATAATTGTGTACTAGCAATTTTGTAATAAGATTGCATATTATTAAAATTTGCAAATATTTCTGAATATCTTTTATTAATATTTCTAGATTATCCATCGGTATTATAGATGGGTGTAAAATATTTAACTGTGCAAACATAATTGCGTTCTCTAAGTTATCTAAAATTTCATTCACTCAATGACAAGTTAAAGCTATTAAATTGTTCGAACTAAATAGCTCCCAAATTTTGTTAATACTTTGAAGTTTATTTATTTTATTTATTAGTTCATTAACCTTATTTTCAATCAAAAGTTGATTATTAGTTAGCCCATATAAAGTTTCATTATATTTTGAGAATATGTTTTTTGTTAGGTCAACGTTTTTTATCACGTTTTCCTGTAATTGATTTTGATTATTTTCTAAAGTCTCAAGAGTTTTATAGATTTTTTCTCTGTCTGAGGAGTCTAAGGTTCCAAATAACCATTTCTCTGCATTGCCTATAATATTGATTAAGCCACGTTTTTGTCTAAAGTGTGGTTGAATGTTATTCAGTTTTTGTTTTATGTTATACATTTCCAACTTTACATGATTAAATAGTTTTAATCCAATATCAGTTTTGTAATAATCAATATAAATAGATATATCGTCTAATTTAGGTTTTAATATTAAAGTATAGTTTACTATAGGATTTATGTCAATTAGGTGTAGGAAAGTGTATTTTCGTAGTGTTACCTTGGCGGGACCATATGAAAAAGGAAGTATTGAGTTGTCAATAATGTCAATGTCATGTGCAGTAGTCGAGCTAATTATTAGCGTTAGAAGTACCAGGTACAGCATCATCTGTAACAATAGATTTTTCTATTAATTTTCTTTCTGGTTTTATTTTTGCCTTGTGATAAGTACGGCTAATTGATGTCTGTACTTTATTGTCTAAATCGGCTACTACTGTTATTTGTTTATACTTAGGTAGAATTTTATTTCGGGGATTAGCTTGTAGATATAGAGGGCGTTCTACATGTATTGGACGTGGGTCTTGTCTATCAGAATTAATATTTTCTAAATTTTGTTTTGCTTTACCATTATTTTGTTGTAATATTTCATTTAGGGTTTTAATATTATCTACATGTTTATCGAGATAATCATTTATAATTTGTTCGTCTGAAAGGTCGAAAGGGTCTGTTAGATTTTGCTTGCCTTTAGTTATTTGAAATGGTGTAAACTTTGTTATAGAGTGGATTGTATTATTACAACCAATGAGTGCGTATTTTACTAAAGTTTTTATATTTTTATTCGGTTCTTCCAAATTTAACGCTCTTAATTTTTCTAGTAATGTAGAATGAAAACGTTTTACAGGACTATTACTATTTGGGTTGTACAGTTGATTTCAATAAAAACTGGTACACTTTCTTTTAGCTATGTAAATCATTCGTTCTTTGATTGATATTAATAATCTTACAAATGTCACTTTGACGTTAATCAGTGGCGTCATTATTAAAAATGGTTCGATATCTAACAGATATTCAAAAATTTCAAATTGTTTCTAAAATTGAAGATGGTTGGTCCATAAGAAGACTTGCTGCTGAATACAATGTGAGGAAAACCACGATAATGAGTGTTAAAAACAATGGGAAACCAACCAAACGGTATCCCGTAAAGTTGGTTCCGGTAGGCCCAGAAAGAGCAATAATCAAGAAGATGAAAATCTTATAAATTACCTAATAGAAAACCCTTTTCAGACTGCAGTAAATGCAATTTCAGAGACAAATTTCCCTGCCTCGGTATCTACTGCTTGCAGAAGAATAAAACTACAAAGCGACTTGAAGAGTTATTCAGCGGCTAACAAATACAAACTTTCAGAAGAAAAGAAGCAGGGTAGGATTATTTTTGCACTCAACTATATAATCAATGATGAAAACTTCTGGGGACAAGTTGTCTTTTCTGACGAAAAGGTTTTTTAAATCCTGTAACGATGGACATGTTCGCGTATATAGGCCTCCTTCCATTACGACGAAAAATATACTTTCGATCCACAAATATCAGGAAGGTTTTCAGTCAATGTCTGGGCTTGGATGAGCCTAAATGGGTTAGGTGTGTGTTGCAACAGTGGTGGTCATCTCAATTCCATTAAATATATTGAAATATTAGACAATATTATGTTGCCGTCAGTAATAGAGGTGTCTCCGGAAAATAATTTTATTTTCCAACAAGACAATTGCTCCATACATACGGCCCATCGTGTCAGGCAATGGTTTCTTAATAAAAACATAGAGTTGTTACCGTGGCCATCTAAAAGTCCGGATTTAAATCCAATTAAAAATGTATGGGGACTAATGGTGAAACATATAAGAAAATTAAATAACCATCCAAATAATGCCCAAGAATTGGAAGGGATAATTGAAGACGCTTGGGAGAACTTGTCGCAAGAAGTTGACCTTGCAAGAAATCTGATTTTGTCCATGCCTGCAAGACTTCAGGCAGTTTTAGACGCTAATGGAGCAATGACAAAATATTAGTTAATTCTGTATTACGTAACTGAAGTTCATTTATTTTATTTTTTTTATTGTATTTTTATGTTCAGTTTGCATTGTTTACATTTTTTTTTAATCTCAAGTGGTATTTTTGTGTTCTTATTTTAAAAATAGAATTATTATTATTCAGTTAGTATATTAATTACAACCATTAGTAGAATTATCCGTAACAAATATTATTTTTTTAAACAATAATATGGCAGGCTTGAAAATGTTTTGAAAAAAGTTATTTTCTAATTATTTTTTAAAATTCCATTTGAATAAAATAAAAGAGAAAGGTTTAATAAGTTTAAAAACACACATAAAACCGATCTCCTCCAAAAAACCCAGGTCCGGGGTAAATCACCTCTTTTCCACCCCCTTCTCGACATGCCTGGCCAGCCCTATTTACAGACATATGCACACAACTAAACTATTAAGATTTTCGATTACAAGAGTTGTACCAGTTGTTTTTTGAAATCAAGTGTACGCTGTTGTATAATGAATTGTTATTTTATGTTTTGTACAAAATTGTTCCATTAATAAATTTTTGAATTTAGGGCCTGTGACGTACTTCGTTGCTCTACGCAAGAGCAGAAGTGTCACCTTGACGCCCAACACTACGGCGGTGTTCACGGTACGGAGATCTCGGGCGCCAGTTTCTGTTTAGAGTGCAGAAACACCACTTTACTCTATCGGCGGGACGATAGAGGCCGGGCAACTACAGTGAAGATACGGCTAAGCCAGGGGTCGGGAAAAAGGGAACTTACATACTACAGTTACGGAACAGACTCTCATTCAATATATGTACATTTATTCTACACACTAATTATTATTTACACTATATATACACCTTAGTAACTATCCTACGGCTAACGGTTCTTACATTACTAGGTTATTTACAACTTATACTACAACGGTCTTAACTACGGGCGAGCGGGGCAGTAAGCGGGCAGTCAAGCAGTGCGATACGGTAATACGGAGAATGAAGCGGTGACAAGGTAACCAGCAATAATTAATCGGTCAAACAGACGGCGGACGGATACCAGGAGGGGAAGCAAGCGCCAATACAAGCACACTAAGACTTTACCAAACCTTTATCAAACCTTGCTACTTACTTCCGGATCCTGGGCTGCTTCCTCTCTGGAGCGGTCGGGGTCGGCACGTCTGGTCGGTACGGGCGGCAGCAACGGACTGTCTTGGATGCTGATGCTGGTCGGCGTGGTTCTTCAGTCAGAAGCTAAACGGCAACTCACTTGTTCGAAAAATCCTCAAGCTACTAAACTCTGCCAAAGGCAGAAGTAGGATGAGCGCGGTAGTCATGCGCGGAATATTGCAACTACGTCACCTTTTCCGACTACATTTGTATACCTATGTACCTCTATACTCACAAGTTTACTTACGGTCCTAGTCGGCGTGGTGCTTCGGTTGGCGGTCAGACGGGGACTAACTTGATTGTAAAATCCTCATGCTACTAAACACTGCCAAAAGCAGAAGTAGGACGGGACGCGGTAGTCATGCGCGGTTTATTACAGCTACGTCACCCGTTTATGGACTTAGAATAATTACGCATTAAATTTAAATACCTATTTCTTTATACTCACGAATTTACTTACTATCCAAGTCGGCGTGGTGCTTCGGTTGGCGGTCAGACGTGAACTAACTTGATTGTAAAATCCTCATGCTACTAAACACTGCCAAAAGCAGAAGTAGGATGAGACACGGTAGTCATGCGCGGTATATTACACCTACGTCACCCGTTTATTGAATAATTCCGCATGAAATTTAAATACCTATAAATCCTTATACTTACGAGTTTACTTACTGTGCTGATCGGCATGGTTCTTCGGTTGGCGGTCGGACGGGAACTAACTTGATTGTTTTCAGTCTGGGGCTCCTTCATGGTAGCGCGGGCATAAGGGTGCCGGGGACACAATGCGCGCTTCGCGTTTCGCGATTCACGTACTGCCAGCCACTTCGCATGTTTATACAAACAGATCAATACTACTTATTTATATAATTAACAATTTAACTATTATTACGGCTCAGCTTGACAATACCAATTTTAAAAGTGCAGTACTACAATGGTTAAAATATTTTTCGAAACAGCCAAATAGCACCTAGTTACCTAACTTAATTCTATACAATAAAATCACTTCGTTACACCCCCCTCTTACTTCGGATAAGAAAAAAATAAAAACATTTTTTTTCTTTGTTTTTTTTCCGGCGACCCTGGAGTGCGGGACTTACTAACTTAAACGGAGCCTTGTCATGATGAAGGCGCATACCCCCCACAGGCCACTTTAAACTTTATTTGTGGGTATGTACACCTTCTACAACTTCAAACTAAACAAACTATTCCGGCTTCCAGGGTCGATTCTAACTATGCAAAAAAAAAAAAAAGTTAATAAGTTATCCTGTCCACGCACCTGGACTTCCCTGCCAAACATGTGGGATTCTTTATTCCTGGAGGTCGGAGATATCCTTCTCCATAGACTTCCTAAAAAAAAAAACATCCTGGTCAAAAAAAAATAAAACAAAACGTTTATTCATCGAGGCGGTTTCCTCGGAATTACGGTAGCAGCTCGCATTGAATTCCTTTGGATACGGTGACGGTTTTCGGCGGAGACTGGTGGTAGCAGCACTGTACTCCTCGAGATACGGTGCGGCGGCGGTGGGTCTCCGGTACGGATCAGCGACGGTACGGACGGAACGGCGATAGGTAACGGAACAGATGATCGGGCGGAACACCCGCAGTATGACGTAGCGTCCTCCACTTCACGGTCAGTGGGACTTACTCTGCGGCTGGACACTAGAACATACAAACGGCTTTAGATCTTTGATGTGTATTCTCGCATACTTCCTTCCAGTATCCGATTTGAAATCATACACGACCGGGGACCAGACCTTGGTCACGGTATACGGGCCGGAATATTTCGGTGCCAGTTTGGCGGCGAAATTTCGGACAGCGGAAGACAACGGATTATCGCGTTTCATGACTCGGTCACCGACGCGGCATCGCCACTCGCGTCGGCGCAGGTTATAATAATGACCCTGCGAGGTAAAAGCTCAGGCCAAGTTGACTCGGACCAATTGGAAGGTCTCTTTCAACTTTTCTAGCCGGTTGGTACGGTCTTCTACGGGCGGCGGTTCTTCCACGGGTGTATCTTCCGGGGTCTCGGTCTCATCTTGATATACGGTGTTCGGTAGGGTTAACTCACGTCCAAAATTCAAGAATGCCGGAGTTAATCCGGTAGAGTCATGCCTTGAACTGTTCAGCGCCAGTTGGAAGTCGGACAGGTGACGGTCCCATTGGCGATGGTCCTGTTCACAGTACTGGGCAATCATTGTCTTGATGGTGCGGTTGGCTCGTTCAACGGGGTTGGCTTGCGGAGTGTACGGCGGTGTGAGACGGTGCTGAATACCAAATTCTCTTAGTAGAGAGCGGAACACACGGCTATCGTATTGGGTGCCATTGTCACTGATGACGGTACGGGGACATTCAAAACGGGTGATAACTTCCTCATAGAGAGCTTGGCTTACGTTGCGGGCGGTGGCACTACGGAGCGGTCGGCACTGGATCCATTTGGTGAAACGATCTTGAAACATAACTATATAGTTATTTCCTTTACTGGATCGCGGTAACGGTCCAACTAGATCGGTGCTGACGGTTTCCCAGGGATCATGGTTAGCGGACGGTTGCATTTTCCCGGGAGTCTGCTGTTGTGCCGGTTTATATCGTTGACATTGCAGGCAACTTCGGACATATTTCGCAATGTCCCTAAACATACCTGGCCAATAGTAACGGCGGGCGGTGCGGGCGATTGTTTTGGCAATCCCCATATGGCCGGCAGTCGGGGCATCGTGATTTTCGGTCAGGACGGTGGGGCGGAGAGCGGTCGGGACACACAATTTCCATGGGTCGGCCAGCTCGGGCTCGGTTAAGTCGTTGGAATCCCAGAAGTGACGGAACAGCCGGTCATTACGAACACAGTAATCCGGAAAAGCTTCTGGGTTTACTTCGACTTCTGCTTTCTTGCGGTGGGTTCCAGGAACATTTTGGTGTTTCGGTTACAACACAGAGGTCCTCGGTATCGGGTGCGGAGGATGGGCCTGGTAGAGATTGACGGGACAGGGCGTCAGCAACTCGGTTGAGTGTGCCCTTACGGTAATTGATCTCGAAGTCGTATTGCTGAAGTAAAACGCTCCATCTGGCTAGACGGCCGGCCGGACTCTTGATAGAGTGTAATCATCGGAGCGATTGATGGTCGGTGATGACGGTAAAGTGATAGCCCTCCAGATACGGTCTCATTTTCTCTATTCCCCAGACGATCGCCAAGCACTCACGTTCCGTCACGGAATAGTTCTTTTCCGCGGGACTGAGAGTGCCACTGGCGTACGTTACTACCTGGTCGTAACCCTGGATATTTTGCGTAAGGGCTACGCCTAATCCTTGGTCAGAAGCGTCGGTCTGGAGCGTGAACGGTTTCTCAAAATCGGGGCAGGTTAAGACGGGAGCTTCGGTCAGGCATTTCTTTAGCTGTTCGAAAGCTTCCTCTTGTTCGGCGGTCCACTTAAAGCGGTGATGTTTCTTCAACAGCCTGGTCAACGGAGAGACGATTTGTGAAAAGGACGGTACAAACCGTCTATACCAGGAAGCTACTCCCAAAAATCTACGAATGTCTCGGACATTCCGGGGCGTCGAAAATTTTCGGATAGATTCCACTTTCTCGGGATCAGTTTCTATCCCATCGGCGGTGACGACATGCCCCAGGTACTTTAGGGACTTTCGGCAAAACTGGCATTTGTCGGGATTCAACTGGAGGTTGTACGCTCGTAGCCTGCGGAATACTTCCCGGAGGTTGTCGAGGTGCTCCTCGAACGTTTCCCCTAGCACAATGATATCATCAAGATATGCAAAGGCGTATGGGTCCATTTCAGGACCAATAATACGATCCAGCAGTCTCTGGAACGTTGCGGGGGCGGAATGCAGGCCGAACGGCATGACACGGAACTGGGATAATCCTCGGCCGGGTATGGTAAAAGCGGTGACCGGTTTACTGTCGTCGGTGAGGGGGATCTGCCAGTATCCTTGTTTCAAGTCGATGCTTGAAATGTATCGTGCCTTTCTGAGTTTATCCAGAATGGCGTTGATAAACGGTAGCGGATAAGGATCTTTGTCGGTAACCTTATTGACTTTCCTAAAGTCTATGCAGAACCGGGGCTTCCCATCTTTCTTGCGGACTATTACGACAGGGGAACTCCACGGACTGTTTGACGGTTCAATAATCCCGGCGTTCAGCATCTCATCAACTTCTTTGTTGATGATTTCTTGCATCCTGGGATTTTGGGGCAGGTATCGTTGTTTAATGGGTTCAGGTTGCACCAGGCGGATCTGGTGGTGTACCAGGTGTGTCGTCCCCTGTATATTCTGAAAACTCGGTAGTTCGGTTGCCAAGAACCTGGCTAGCTGTTCCTCCTCTGGCTGTGACAAAGTCAATGAAATGCCTCCCAGTGGGCTACTGGGCGCCGCCAGCGGTTTGGAGATTGGGCGGTCATTCAGCAGCACGGTTCCGGCGGACGGGTTTATTTCGAAACTGTACTGGCTAAGAATATCCATGCCCAGTACTAGATCGGAGGACAAGTTCCTGAGGTGGAATAGACATTCCGAAAAACTGTCTTCACCTATCAGGAAATCTATCCGGTATGCCCTGGTGACGGTGGCTAACCTACCGTTTGCTAACTGAGCAGCAGGTATGGTAACGTCATCAGCGGCTATGTGGAGCTTCCTTGATACGGTCTCCTACGTACGAGCGAACGGCTCCGGTGTCCACTAAGGCGGAGAAAGTTCTTCCAAACATTTGAACCTTCACATGCGGTCGGTTATCAGGACGAGCGGCGGCGGTTTCTACGGAGGCGGTCATGTCACGGGATCGTATCTGCCTCGTGTCGGTACGGTCCCCATTTAGTTTCCCGGCCTCGGACATTGGCAGTCACGGGTCATGATACCCTGACGGCCACAACGGGAGCAGAACAACCTGGGCGGGAAACGACACTGACTGCGGAAATGTCCGGTCCCTCCCACAACGCCAACAGATGTTTCGGTCATAGGCAGCGGCGGTGGTAGACTGTCGGTTCTCGGATAGTTCCGGACTGCGGTAAGTCCTAGGGGCGGTTTGCGGCGCGGTTGGCGTGTCCTGCTGTCGGGCGATATTTGGCGGTTCCTCCCGAGGGGTTGCGGGCAACCTCGTATTCCTAGGCATGGGAACGGATCTCTCAACAACGGGACGAGACTCGGCCTGTCTAGGCGGGACGGAATATTGTTCCGAGGAACGGTTTTCGAACCTTCGGATGGTATTTCGGCGTGGAATCGGCTCTTTCCCGTCATATACCTGTCTCACCTCCTGTCGCAGTAATTCAAACTCTTTGATTTTTGCGGAGAGCGATAAGACATCGGTAAAATCGTTTCGGCGGATATACTGTCGGTAATCGGGTAGTAGGTTACGGTACAGCCATCCCAGCTCTTGTTCCGGATTCAAGTCTCCATGCCGACGAACAAGCGTTTGCAAGTCGGTTAGGTAAATCGTAGCGGGCTCATCCGGTTTCTGCAGGCGGCGGCTTATGTCTGCCTCCAAGTCCTCTAGATAGTTCACAGGGAAATAGAACGTTCTAAAGTCCCTAGTGAACTTCGCCCAAATATCCCAGTGGGATTTATTGTTACGGTACCACAGCAGGGCTGGGCCTTAGAGCAATTCTGGGAGTACCAGAAGCAGCTGTTCCTGGCGGATGTTGGTGTATGAGCAGATCTCATCCAACGTTTCCAGGAACGCGGCTGGGTCGCTTTTTCCATTAAAATGGGTGTTCCATTTATGGACTTGCCACGGGTCTAGTGCCGGGCTTTCCGGGGCGAGTCGGTACGGTAATGCGGCGGTAGCTCTTGCCAAGGGGGCGGCTGCAGGGAAAACGGTGGGGTTATTGACGGAAAGACAGCCGGCGGCAACGGCGAGGTACATCCTTGCCGGATAAAGCGGATTATTCGTCGCTTCTTCTCTTCCACGGTGCCAGTTAAGTCGAGGCGGAATTTCCCTAATTCCGCGTCAATCTAGTCCTTCTTAAGTTTGTATATCCAGCTGAGGCGGAGATCTCCCAGCTCGATATTTCCGGTGTCCTCGTTGGAAACCATCTCTTCCTTCTTTTCTTCTTCGGTGGCCATGTTGTTGGCGGAATGGTAACGGTCGGTTAACGGTGCTTCTTGGGGCGGACCGGTAACGGTCGGTTAACGTTTCTTCTTGGGCGGAACGGTAACGGTTGTAGATCCTGACGGTTATGATCTGCTGACTTTGTCCTAGCGGTCTTCTCGGTCTGCGGTGCACGAGAGAACTCTCAGACAGTCTTAACTCCTAAACGGCCGGACGTATCGAGCTGCGAATAACTGCGTTCGATTCGGCGCCCTTGGTTTGCTCTAAAAGGAGGGGTCACTCGGCGGGTTTCTGGTAAGATCTGTTTCCGGTCAGAACTTCGGGTGAAATCGGGTGGACCGGTCTGGGTCCTCAATATATGGTGTATTGCGGTACCAATAGTCACCCTATATCGGTTTTACCGACTTTCGACTTTTAGTGTCGACTCGGTACGCTTTTCTTCGACCACGGTGGTCGGATCGGACTGAAACTAGCGGCAATCGAATCCGCACCCTCGATTTACTAGAAAACGATAGGCCACACGGCAAATCGATTTTTCCACCGGAGTCGTCAAGAACTCCGGGCAAACTCCGGAAAAACGGTAAAACCGAGTTCAAACGGTGTCTTTCGATGACGACAACTCGTCAATTCCGGACTCGCTAGTTTTTAACTTTTGGAGGCGCTAGGGCGCACGTTTTTTCGATGGGGTTAGTCGGATCGGGCTGCAAGCGCTTGAAATCGGTTCCTTGGGTCCGGTTTAGTACAAAACGATACCCCACGTGCCTATATGGCGTTTTCGTACTCGGGGACGACTTCGGAAACGTTCGGGTCGAGTTCGGGTTTTGAGGTTCGGTTTCCAACCTCCTCTAGTGCCAACTCCCCTGAAACACTTTTCCGTGTCCCGGTATCTCTTCGCGTTCCAAAGTTACTAATAACGCCTTCGCGCGTGCGCAAAACGATTCGGGACTAGTTGGAATCGATTCCTCGTACTCGGTTTGGTCGAAAATGACACCTCATATGTCTATATACGACTTTTTCCAAAAAAACAGTTGCTTTCGGGGACTGCCGAATTTCAGTAAGTTGCGATTTTCGGGTCCCTGCTCGGGCGCCAATTTGTGACATGCTTCGCTACTCTACGCAAGAGTAGAAGTGTCACTTTGACGCCCAACACTACGGCGGTGCACACGGTACGAATATCTCGGGCGCCAGTTTCTGTTTAGAGTGCAGAAACACCACTTTACTTTATCGGCGGACGATAGAGGCCGGGCAAGTACAGTAAAGATACGGCTAAGCCAGGGGTCGGGAAAAAGGGAACTTACATACTACAGTTAAGGAACAGACTCTCATTCAATATATGTACATTTATTCTACACACTAATTATTATTTACACTATATATACACCTTAGTAACTATCCTACGGCTAACGGTTCTTACATTACTTATTTACAACTTATACTACAACGGTCTTAACTACGGGCGAGCGGGTCAGTAAGCGGGCGGTTAAGCGGTGCGAATACGGTAATCCGGTGAATAAAGCGGTGAAAAGGTAACCAGCACTAATTAATCGGTCATAAGCAGACGGCGGACGGATACCAATAGGGGAAGCAAGCGCCAATACAAGCACACTAAGACTATCTATGGCGGTTATTTACTATACCTTTACCAAACCTTAATCAAACCTTGCTACCTACTTCCTGGGCTGCTTCCTCTCTGGAGCGGTCGGGGTTGGCACGTCTGGTCGGTACAGGCGGCAGCAACGGACTGTTCTCGGATGCTTATGCTGGTCGGCGTGGTTCTTTAGTCAGCAGCTAAACGGCAACTGACTTGTTCGAAAAATCCTCAAGCTACTAAACTCTGTCAAAGGCAGAAGTAGGATGAGCGCGGTAGTTATGCGCGGAATATTGCAACTACGTCACCTTTTCCGACTTAGAAAAATTCGCAATTACATTTGTATACCTATGTACCTCTATACTCACAAGTTTACTTACGGTCCTAGTCGGCGTGGTGGGTGCTTCGGGTGGCGGTCAGACGGAGACTAACTTGTCTGAAAAAATTCTCATGCTACTAAACACTGCCAAAAGCAGAAGTAGGATGAGATACGGTAGTCATGCGCGGTATATTACAGCTACGTCACCCGTTTATGGACTTAGAATAATTCCGCATTAAATTTAAATACCTATTTCTTTATACTCACGAATTTACTTACTATCCAAGTCGGCGTGGTGCTTCGGTTGGCAGTCAGACGGGAACTAACTTGATTGTAAAATCCTCATGCTACTAAACACTGCCAAAAGCAGAAGTAGGATGACACACGGTATATTACACCTACGTCACCCGTTTTATTGACTTAAAATAATTCCGCATGAAATTTAAATACCTATAAATCCTTATACTTACGAGTTTACTTACTGTGCTGATCGGCGTGGTTCTTCAGTTAGCAGTCGGACGGGAACTAACTTGATTGTTTTCAGTTTCGGGCTCCTTCAGGATAGCGCGGGCATAAGGGTGCCGGGGACACAATGCACGCTTCGCGTTTCGCGATTCACGTACTGCCAGCCACTTAGCATGTTTATACAAACAGAACAATACTACTTATTTATATAATTAACAATTTAACTATTATTACGGCTCAGCTGACAATACCAATTTTAAAAGTGCAGTACTACAATAGTTAAAATATTTTTCGAAACAGCCAAATAGCACCTAGTTACCTAACTTAATTCTATACAATAAAATCACTTCGTTACAGGCCTTGATCACACGTAATTATTTTTGGTAAGCCAAAGTGTGAAATAAATGTTAGCAAGTTATCTAGTATATCAACTGCATTGACTGTTGATGTATATGCTTGAGCAAAATGAGAAAAACTATCTAAAATAGTCAAAAACGGTTGGTTTTTTACTTTAAACGTATCAATATAAATATGTTCAAATAGATATGTACCAATGGGAGTGGATTTAAATTTTAAAACATGTGAGTGTCTTTCGTATTTTGTTTTTTGGCATATTTCGCAAGTATTTATATAATTTGTTACGTCATTATTAATATCTGGCCAATAATAAGATTTTAAGAGATTGATTTTACAGTTTCATTTATGCCTTTATGTGTTGTTTTTCCTTCGTGGTGGTATTTTGTTTCTTCTAACTGATCATCCTTTTTTTTTCTACATCTCGCAAAGTAGTGGGGCATTCGACAAGTTTCAAACTAGAGTTTTTAAAATAATTTTGAATAATGTTGATTATTATTTCTTTTGAATTAGTTCTAAAATATAGTGCATATAATGTTTTAGGTGCAAGAAATTCCTTTATGACTTCGGTTAGATGTTCTTCTAAATTATCTGATGGCAAAGTTATATAAAGCTTAGTTTTTCATTATTATGTAATTTTGTTCTTTGTGTAATTATTCTAGTTGCATTATTTGTTACAAAGAAAATTACTTGATTTTTATAATAATTTAGGGGTTTTTCTGATATTTTTATTTCTAAAATAGGATTTTCTGTAGCTGAATGTACAGTTTCATTATCACTGTTTTGTCCAGTATCATTGTCAGGTTGGTTTAATACAATATTTTGGATAACATTAATTTTGGGTGATGTTTGATTTACTAAAGGTACGATATCAGCAAGGTTAAAGTCTGGGATATCTGTATATAGATCAGGGGGACTATTACATAATATAGGATTTTCCAAAAAATCGTTATTAATTTTATTTTGCTCTAAATCGTCAGCGTTTGCGATAACTGAATCATTTTCTAGTGCATTAATTTCTATACGAAATAAAGCGTAGGCGCTGGTGTTGTTTTTATCTTTTTTTATGAACTACATTATAGTCGTATTCTTCAAGTTTCAATCTCCAACGAACTAAGCGTGAATTTGGTTCTTTCATATTAAAAAGCCATTGAAGTGGTTTATGGTCTGTCACGATAGTAAATTTTCTACCGAATAGTACCGGACGATAAAATTTGCAAAAATTTACAATCGCACATAGCTTACGCTCTATGGTTGAGTAGTTTTGTTTAGGGTTCTACTAGTATATGCTATAGGTAGATCTTGTCCTATAGGGCCTTGACTGAGGATACCGGAAATGGCCAGGTTAGACGCGTTCGTTGTTAGTATAAACGGCTTACAAAACTCAGGATATTGTAAAATAGGTGCATTAGTTAAAAGAGTTTTACACTTTTTGAAAGCTTCTATAAATTCAGGTGTATTGAACAATTTTTTCGTTCTTATTTAAACACTTTGTTAAAGTTTTAGTAATATGAGCAAAGTTCTTTATAAACCTACGATAGTATCCGACTAGACCAAGAAAAGATTTAGGAAATTTTTTTTACCACAATTATTTTTTTGGATTTGGTTTAATGCCATCAGGTGTAAATGTCCTAAAAATTCAACATTTTTTGTTAAAAGTCCCGACTTATCTAATTGAATTTTCAAATTTGAATTTCTTAATCTTGAGAATACTAATTTTAAATTTGAAATATGTTCTTGTAGTGAAGTGGAAAAAATAATAATATCATCCATATAAACTAAACAAATTTTGCCTTGCATGTCTTTCAATACATTGACCATTACTCTTTGGAAAGTAGCTGGTGCGTTCTTAAATCCAAATGGCATTCGAACGTATTCGTAATGTCCGTTTTCTACATTAAAAGCTGTTTTAGGGATAAAATCTTTATGCATTGCTATCTGGTGGAAACCGGATGCAAGATCGAGTGTTGAAAAATAGTTACATTTACCTAATTTGTCCAAAATATCATCGATATTTGGTATAGGATACCTATCATCGATTATTTTTTTCATTCAATTTTCGGTAGTCGACAACTATTCGTCATTTTTGTTTGCCCTTAGCGTTTAATTTTTTGGGACTAACCAAATTGGGCTAGACCAAGGTGATGCTGAGGGTCTAATTATTCCGTCATCTAACATTTTAGATATTTGTTTTTGTACTTCCGGTTTATGCACAAATAGGAACCGATATGATTTTGTATGTACAGATACTTCATTAGATGTTTTTATTTCGTGTTTGATCTGGTTTGTAAAAGTTAATTTAGAATTTTTAATATAAAAAATATCCTTAAATTTATTACATAACTTTAAAATTTCGTATTTGTCTTCGCTATTTAAATGATTTACACGTATCGAATTATTTATATTTGTTTCTGGCTTGTATTGTTCATTGTTAGGAATACAATTATTAGTCTCAAAATTATAGACATCAAAGTGTTCTTTTAATGGGTAACAGATAAGAGGGTTATCTAGTGTTATTGAAATAGTTTTGTCTTTGTAATTATAAATTTCAAAGTAAGCTCGTCCATTTTTTGCAGTTACAGTTGTCTCAGGTATATACAATAGATTGTCTATTGTGCATTCAGGGATAAAGATTTCTCCGTAATTTATGTTTACTGGGTAATCTTTTATCAAAGTTTCAAATGGAGGTATCTCGAACGTAAACGAGGTTTCGTAAGCTTGCCGATAATAAAACGGGATTGTGATTTCATCATTTACTAACTGCTGATTCGGAATGTCTTGATAAATTTAATTTAATTAGGTCATTCAGTTCTAAAATTCCGTCGAAATATTCGTGGAAATTAAATAATAAAAATTCTATTTGATGGTCACTATTAAATTCTTGAAACTCTGGTATCGTAGCTCGGTATCTAATTTCTTTTTCTCCTAATGTTTTTAGACTAGAGAGATTGTAATATATTAAATCAGGGAAATAATTTTCTGCGATAGATGGTTTTAAAATTGATGTAAAAGCTCCTGTGTCGATTAATAATTTAATATTTGGATTACATATTTGTACATAGGGTAAAGAATTTACTACAGCCGAATTCATTTCAATTAGGTCTGATTGTGTATTACAGGGTCCTGTTGAAAATTTGGATCAGTTAAATTTATGTCATTTGGTTGATTAGCAGTATAATCAACAAAATCATAATTAGTTGAATAATCAAATGGAGGATCTAGACAGGCTAAATAATTTTCTTCCTCAATTTCTGAATATTGATATTGATTTTGATTATCGTGATAGTCTTCAGTATCCGCCAAATTATGTACTTCTCTGTTTGAATTAAAATTTGTTCTGTTAAAATTACTAGGTACTCTCGATTGAGTGGACATTGGTGCGGCTGTAAATTGTTTTGATTAGAAAATTTATTAGGTTTAAAAACGTTTTGAGGTCTATCAAAAACTTACTGGTTTGTGGGGAACCTGTGTGGAATTTGTCTGGGTTGAACATTTATTGGTTGACTAGGGAATACTGGTTTTGTAGACATTCGTTGTTGAAAATTTGGTACATTACGAAGTTGATTAAAATTTTGCATATTACGAGGTTGATTAAAATTATTATTATTATAAAATGGTTTAGGTGATGGTGGTAAATTTTGTTTATATTGTTGTCGTTGCGAGTATGATTGTCTATGATTATAATTAGGCACTGATTGATTACTTTGATTACTTTGTAAAGTTGTAGTTCAATTTTTTGTTTGCTTAAAATTTTCATCATCAATAGTATATGCCATTGCTGTTTGGAGACAGTCGGGTTTTTGTAAATCGATTTTGTCTTGTAATCTGTCAGGCAAATTACGTAGATATGTTTTTAGTGAAAGTGAATCATACTGATTTAAATATATTAATTTTGTAGCCAGCGGAATTTCTGCATCTTAAAGACTGTTAATTTTAAAAGCAACTTTACTACGTGCTAATTGAATTCTTTGTGCAAATTGTATAGGGTGTTCATTTTTGTATGGTTTTAAAGTTAATAAATTTTGTTCTAAGCAATCTAAACTTCTGTGATCGCCAAAATTTATTCTCAAAGCAATTTTTATTTGTTCCCAAGTTTGTAGTTCTAACCTGGAACCAATTAATATTTGAGCTCTTTCGGTTAACTTACCTAAAATAACTCTTAGCAGATATTTGTTTAAAGTTTCATCGTTAGAGCGATATAGTTCAATAAATTGACCACATGCAGATATAAAAATTTCTAAACTATGTTCATCACCATTGTAATTACCAATTGTTTGCTTAGGCTTGTAAGACTGTAAAATTTGGTTGTGATACTTGACTTCCAGTTGCCATTTTTTCTAATTTGGTATCTGACAAATTTAAAGATTTTTCCAATAGATCACTTAACAAATCTTCCATAAACTAATTAAACTGATTTTAATATAAGTATATATATATATATATATATATATATATATATATATATATATATATATATATATATATATATATATATATAAAATATAAATATAAAACTTACTAAAAAGTAATAGTATATAATTACTTCGACGATTTCAAAGTGAAATAATATTTAAATATTATTATATTAAGCTTAAATAAAAATTATGTTTTTCAAAAATATAAACTTAAAGAAAATAAATATGGTAAAATTAGGAAAATGTGGGAAAATATTTCAATTTTCAAATTTTTCTTTAAATTTTCCTTAAATATGTCCGAGGTCTCTTCGATAGAGTTCGAATGTAAAATTGTGGGCGTTAAATTTGACAATTGACCTGACTTTCTTTAAATAGATGTGAAAGGTCCTACCTTACAAATCCAACAATCTTCGGAGGGGTGTTGTCCACGATGGACTGGTTGATCACGATGATCAGGGATGCTTACGGTGCTAGCTGTACCGGAGTTCTATCTTCTTTCCTGCCTCTTCTGACAAGCTACTCAGTTCACTTGCGGATTGAACCTACTTTAATTCAGCCCAGTATGTCTCCTCCAGATTCTTCTTCGATAGAGTAATCTTGAAAAAGATGCACGATGCACTTGTACAATTGGATGAACTAATTATTACGAACGAAAGTTCTTTGATTTGTCTAAAATTTTTAAGAAAATACGTCGGAATTACGAATAATCGTAATTATCTTCGATAGATGGACCGACTGACAAATCCGATCCGACTGCGCTAATTAAATATCTTAAAACTTGAACTTGGTTTTTAAAAAAATTTATTTTATCGGGTATCACCCGAACTTCGCCGTTTTCATAGTTTGTAAAATTTTAAAACGCTCTGTGTATCATAAATTGTGGAAATAAAGACATTTATTATTATTATTATTTTTTTTATTTTCGGTTTCCCGATGCCGGTCAGTCCTCCCGTGGCCTCCGACGCCTTACGGGAGTCGCGCCGGCGCATCAACTACCGCCACTTCCCACATCCCGCTGGGTTAGTGACTGTAGATACCAGAATCGTGTGCCCTAAGCAGACAGAGAGAACCCAGAATGACCGCCTTCTGCATTTGGCCTGCCAGCCACTCGGCTGATTTTTGGCAGGCCGGTATGATCTTCAGTTCCGAGAGTAGCGTAGACTTTATCCCTCCGAGTACACCGATTATAAGGACATTATTATTATTATTACTATTTTTTTTTTTTTCGGAATATCCGATGCCGGTCAGTCCTCCCGTGGTCTCCGACGCCTCACGGGAGTCGCGCCGGCTCATCAACTACAGCCCCTCCCCACATCCCGCAGGGTTAGTGACTGTAGATACCAGAATCATGTGCCCTAAGCAGATGGAGAGAACCAAGAATGACCGCCTTCTGCATTTGGCCTGCCAGCCACTCGGCTGATTTTTGGCAGGCCGGTATGATCTTCAGTTCCGAGAGCAGCGTAGGCTTTATCCCTCCGAGTACACCGATTATTAGGACGGCCATTTTGACCGAGTAGCCTGGATACAGCACTTGGAGCTCGTACCGGAGATCGCGATATTTGGTCCGTTTCTCCTCCTCTTTCAAGGTGATGCTTTTCTCCGCAGGTGCCGAGAACTCGATGACATACATCACCTTGAGTTGATGGTCGAGGAGGACTATGTCAGGCTTGTTGGCTTGGATTAGCCTGACAGTCGGGACCGAGTAGTTCCAGTAAATCCGGCATTTCCCGTTCTCGACAACGGACTCAATATCTCCGGGGACGTAAGGCAGCACTGGTGTCTGGTCTACCCCGTACGAGTGCTTTAGATGGTAGTATAGCACTCGTAATGCCACGTTATGTCGGTGGATGTAGGCCGAAATCGCGTATATGGGGCATGCAGAAAGTAAGTGCATGAGCGATTCCGGCGCCTGATGGTGTCTACGCCGCTGGGGTTGGTGAGTGACTTTTTTATTTCCAGTTTTTTAATTTTCCAAATTTTCAAAGTCCCAAAAAATTTAAAAAATCCGGGGTTGGGCGCCAGAGACTTTGGCGTTCGGAATTTCTGGAAATTTGTGTGAGAAACCAGCGTAGTACTAGTGATGAGCAGGGTAGATATTCCCAGGGTCGATTTTTGTTTGTAGAAGTGGTTTTCGGCTAGCTTCTAAGCTATGAGCACTCGTAGTATATTACCTATTTGTTGACAACGGCCACTTATAGCCGTGCCCCTGGTGATCTCCCTCGGCGGAAGATTCAGAGTCCCTCGTAGGTAGAATATTTTAAATTTTATGTTTCTTGAGGTCACTGTGTACCGAGTGGCAAAGGAAAGGATAGGTAGTAAAACACACCAAAATTTTATTTCCTCCCAAGCTGAAGGGGTTATACGTTTTCTTTCTTTTTGTTTAATAAATGTCTGTAAAAGATATGGGGAGGCCACTCGGGGTGAGCACACAGATAAGGACAAATACCACAAATATTTATATTAAGAAATGTTCACAAATATCAGATCAAAGTATATGCACAATAATATTTAAAAAATTTTTCCCAGTGTCTGTTCACCAAATTATTATTTCACTTTTTTTTAAAGTTCCAAGTTACTTTTAGCACTTTGCAAAACTTTAAGTTTAAAATTGTCTTTAAAGAAATGTCTATAATTTTTTTCACAATGAATGTCTTTAAAAATAACTTAGAAATTTTTTTGACTTAAAAATTTTCACAATTCAGCTTTCAAAATAGTCAATTTAGCAAAAATATCACTTTCTGAATTTATCATGTAAATTTTAATATTTACGTAAAATTTTTATTTTTTACTGGTTCGTGATTTTTTAGACACTCTGTATGATAGTTTATCACCTGAAAGTCAAATATAACACTCAAAGTTCAATAAATAATGTTTTCACACTTAATAACATATATTTACAAAGTTCGTATTATTTACATTCCATGTAGGTCATTGAACCGACCCAGTTACTGACCTAGGCTAAATATTTGGAATTCCCTATTCTGAGAGTCTTATTTATTTGATTATAAATGAATACAAATGTCTCTAGCACTGATTTTTGCAAGTCAACAGCAATGTCTTTATATGTTGAAATGTTCAAAATGATTGTAAAATGTCTTTTTAATAGCAAAAAATGTCTTTTCATAAAAATTCACTATACAAATGTTCATATAAATTTCTTACCGATCCCTCCGTCGGAAGTTCTGCGTCTTTGGGCACTTTTATTTTAAAGCACAGACCTTATCTGCTTTCTTTTGTGCAGAATAAGTAAGGATAGGAAAAAGGGTAGTTTTTTGATCGCGACGCGGTAGAATTTTTACTACTTTCGGCAGTCGGATTCACTGTGACAGTATTTCGATGATTGACGCTGTTTTTGTACAGCCAAATGAGTTTTTGATGGTCGAGATGAGAATTCTTTTTGAATACCCAAGTGTTCCTCTGGAGAGGTTGGGTTTAGATGGCTTTGGAATTGAAAAATTCCGATTGGTGAAAATTTTGCTGGTATATAAGCTGAACTTGTTTTTGCAAATGTTGATTGGTTGGGCTGTGTTGGACTAAGACTCGCGAGTTATATAAATTGCTTTGTCTAAGTAAATCAGGTTTGGCGGAAGTTTCAGCGCCGATTTCGCGACTGCAGCAGCGAGCGGCCGGGCCCCGTATGGCTTAGATAGATTGTTACCAATGTACGTTTCCCGCGCTTTTTTCAGAACTGTTCTCGAGGGTTTATATTAATGTAATTGGGGTGGTGGATAGTAGATTTTTCAAGCTACCGTTTGGTTTTTGATTGAATTAAATTGGTTAATTATTAACGGAGTTATTAATAGTTAAAGAGAAATTTGCGTGAAATTTACAAGTCAGGAGAGCCAAAAAATGAAATATCTTAATTAATATTAAATGTAAAAATTAATTTCTTGGTTTATTATGTGTATCTTAATGTGGGTCAATTAGCAAACGATAGTATTTGATGTTTATTAAATTATTAAACTTGAAAATTCCACTTTATTGCCAGAGGTGAGGTGAGGCGGCAGCGGGAGCATATATGTACCATGTGTGTTGAAAGCGCGACACGTGCCGTGTCGTTTGACCTTCACGTCGTCCTCTATTGATGAAATCGGATAAGGGTAAACATACAAACAACCCTACATAATCAGATTTTTGCTAAAGCCATCACGGCCTGAGTAATTAATTAAAAAGTTTTTTTATTTAAAAATCGGAAAGTACCAAAATCTGCACTTAGAAAAAATTTTGTAGTGAAAATTTGTAAAGCACCACGAAACCTGAGATTGGTGTCGCGTGAAATTTTTTCCTACTGATATTATATGGACAAGTGAATGTTTCTTAAGTTAATATTAAAATTTTTTAATTTATTTTTTAAAATTTAATTTTCGATAAAAAGTGAGTTTGAGCTAGGTCGAAAATTGTTATTATTGATTTAATTAATTAGTTATCTAACGGAAATTAATTGCTAATAAAAATTTTGAAAAAATTTGATGACTGATTAAAATTTCCAATTTTAATTTTTTGTTGGAAATTTTCTGGCAATTTTTTTGGTAAATGAAATCTTTTGAAAAATTTTCTGAAAAATTATTTTTTTTTTAAAGAACTTTGTTAATTTAGTGTAATGGTAACTTAAATAATTTATTTACTTTATCTGTCAATTAGATTATTAATGGTTTAGTACAGATTTTGATATGAATATTTTGATGGATTTATTAATTGGTCTAATCAATTTAATTATCTTTTTTGATAACAAAATTCCTACTATGCTTATGATTGCTGGTATTTGATCGGAAAAATTTATTTAATTGGAAATAAGGTTGGGTACATCTGCTCGCCTCTGAAAGATAAGGTTATATGAGATTGAAATGTATATTTTATGTGTAGAATGGGGTTGGCTGCTAGGCGGTTATAACTGTAATAGAAATTTCATTCATGTGTGGAGAATTTTTGTATTGGTGCTTTGTCACAGCGATCCTCGTGCGTCTGGTGGTAGGAAAAATTTTATATATGAGAAAAATCGAATTTTTCGAAAAAGTAAAAAAATAAAAAATTTTAATTTGTTAAAAGTGCCCTTGGACTGGTTCTACAACACCCCCTGCGGTTGGAGGCGCTGAATTTACCTGATGATTTTTGACTGTCTGTAATTGCTGTTAATTTGCTTATAAAAATTTAAAAAAAAATAAACATATATATATATACATAGAGAAAAATGTTAAAAAATTAATTGGTGAATTCAGTGCTTCTGAAATGAAATAAAGTATTAATATTAAAATTAAAATTGCTGCATCCTTGGGTCTAACCCGAACATAACATCTGAAAACTTAAAAAAAATAACTAAAGCAAAAGCTAATATTCCCTAGCTAAAGAAAATGGATTAAACATATAAAATATAACTTAAAATATGTGATTGTTAAACATGAGGCTTAGGCCTCTTACTTACATATGTGAAATATATACACGCGGTAAAACGTTTAACGTCCTCCTGTGGACGGCGGAATTACAAAGTCGGCCTTTTGGCCGTCGCGGTTTGTTCTTCTTGGACGGTGATCCGTGAACGGCGTTTTCGTCCTAAGGTTCGGTTTGTCGAATATATGGTGCGGGATTGGTATGGTACCCCGGACGGCGGCTGGAGCGGTGCCGTCGGTACCTTGGAATTGTTTGAGGATTCACGCCTTGGCAGTGGCGTTAGGCGCACTTGGAGGTGTGGCCTTTGAGTGTGTCCACTCGGAATGGTAATGTGGGTATTTGGAGCGCCCTCGCTCCGTTTTTGGATATCTGCTTGCGATGAGGGGGTACAGGGACCTGTTTGCGTTGGGCCTGTACCGTGGGCAACTTCCCGTGGAGTCACCTGCAGGTTTAGTGGGACCTGAGGTGTGGAAATTTTGTGAGAAATGGCGGAGTCGCCGGGAATGGTTGGGAAAGTGCTATAGGTTGTGGTGCCTTGGCCTGGCACGGAGGCTCGTTCGATAATTGGATTTTTGTTTAGTTTAATATGAAATGGTTTTGGGACAAATTTGGGTGTAGGGGAACGATGTCTTCGTTCGCTGTCCAATGGTAAAAGTGCGCTCTGCCCTTTTGATGTGGACGGAAACTGTGTATCGGGGGGTGGGTGGCCTACTGGCCGTAGTGGGATCCTCCTCTGGCTCTGACTCTTCGGAGTATGAGGATTCGTCCTCTGAGCCGCTTTCCTCTCTAGGAAGGCTAAAGTCGCTATCTTCCTCGAGGAGTCCTTCATCGGGAAGTTCTGGCGGCGTAGCTGGAGCGGGTCTTATATTGTCCACGTGTATATCTACATCGTGTTGATTTCTGAATACAGTATACACCTCGTCGGAGGCTTTTCGTAATATCTGGTGAGGCCCTGTCCATACAGGAAGAAATCTGTCTTTTTGTGGCCTTAACACACGCACCATGACCATATCGCCTACATTAAATGTGACTTTTTGGAGGCTCCTCCCTTGGAGCGTATGTACCTTGGTAGGCGGCCATGTGTTGCTGTGCCTGTCGTTGCACCAGTTGCGGGTCCTGTCGATCGTGCAGTTCCCTTTCTTTCTGATACCTGGGGATCGCCCATTCGCCTGGCTGGGCGAGTTCATAGCCCAAAGCTATATAACTGGGTGTTTGTCCTGTGGATGCATTTTTTCTGGTGCGTAAAATGAACAGTGTCTTATTGATATATTCGTCCCATGTTGACTGGTTCTTTTTTGTACATCAGCGTACGCATCACCTTTTTGAATTCCTGGATGCGGCGCTCGACTGGGTTCGCCCTTTGGTGATACGCAACCGTGTAGAAAATGTCTATATTGTTTCTGGCGCACCATGTAGTATAAGATGCGGCTCTGAAGTGTCCACCATTGTCCGAAATTATTGTCTTTGGTAATCCATACCTTGTGATTATTTCTTGTTCGAAGAAGCTTACCACCGTCTTGCCTGTGACTTCGTTGAATGGTTTAGCTTCCATCCATTTGGAAAAAACGTCGGTAGCCATGACGATATATTTATTATTTGAATTACGGGCATTTGTGTATGGCCCTAATATGTCCACGCTCCATGTGTGGAACTTATGTGGTGGTGTGTGAGCCTTCATGGGGGCTGCTGGTTGCAACTGTCTCCCTTTGACAGCTTTGCATATCAGGCATTGTTTTACATACTTGCCTATGTTGCGATTCATATTAGGCCAGTGGTAAGTTTTTTGATCTGCCGGATGGTCTCGTCCCTTCCTGGATGTGCTGCACCAGGTATGTCGTGATAGTGGGCTATGACCTCCGATTGTTTATGGCCTGGCACGCAGAGTGTGTTGAAAGGTCGCTCCCTGCGAAATAATTGGCTATCTTCGACTATGTGGTTTGCGTGAAAAAGTCGATCGTCTTCTGAATTCGGGCCAGTGTCTTCGATGTCCTGCCACCTTTGTATATTGCGCCGCATTCGGCGAGATTGTCGTTGAGCTTCCTTTGTTTCCTCATATAATGCAGAGTGGGTAACTGCGTGTATTTCTTGGTCTCGAGGATGGTGTACTAGGTCTGGGGCAAACATTCTCTCCTCCTCCAGGTCAGGCCTTGGCTCGTTGGGGTCTGGATTGCGGCTTAAATAGTCGGCTAATAGGTTATCTTTGCCTGAGCAATGTTCTATGTCGAACTGGTACTCCTGGAGCAACAGCGACCAGCGAGTCAGTTTCGTTTTTGTGTCTTTATTTTTATCCAGCCATACCAGAGACCTGTTGTCGGTGATCAACCTGAAAGGCTTGTCCTCCAGGTACATGCGATATCTTTTTATGTATGTCACCACACTGAGGCATTCTAACTCGTTTATGTGGTATTTCTGCTCTGTTTTATTTAAAGTGTTGCTGGAGCATGATATGATTTTTCGGTTACCATCCTCGTCTGTTTGATATAGCACCCCTGCTATTCCGTGTAAAGAAGCGTCAGTTTGCAACGTGAAAGGCAGTTTAAAATTTGGTCGGTGCAATGTCATTGGTCTAGACATTTTTTCTTTTAATGCGTCGAAGGCGACCTGGCATTCTTTGGTCCACCTGAATTTGACATCTTTGCTTAGTAACGTCGTGAGTGGAGTTATTAGTTGTGCAGCATTTTGTACGTATTCCCTCACCCAGTTAAATAAGCCTAAAAAGCTTTGGAGTTGTTTTTTCGTTGCAGGTGGTGTAAAATTTTTTATATTTTCTAAGTGTTTTTGTTGAGGAGTAGTAATTGTGCCCTGGATCCTATATCCCAGGTAATCCAGTTCCTGATTGGCAATGGTGCATTTTTCAGGAGAGATTTTTAGGTTATGTAGTCTTAATCTCTCGAACACCAATTTTAAATGTCTGGCGTGGTCCTCTAGGGTCACACTGTATATAATTATGTCGTCCAAATAGACTTGTACAAAATGGTGTAAATAACCAGTGAGAACGTCCGCTGTCATCAGCTTTTGGAACGTGGTGGGCGCCGTCTTCAAACCAAATGGCATAACATTAAAGTGGTAACTAGCCCCGTTCGGGGTAGTGAAAGCAGTATATGGTTTCGAAGCAGGATCCATTGGTATTTGCCAGTAACCGGCTTTTAAGTCGAGCAGCGTGAAGTATTTTGCGTCCCCAAAGTCTTTTAAAGTTTCATGTATCTTGGGTAGAACCGACGCCTCGTCAGTTGTGACGTCATTGAGGCGTCGATAATCGACGTAAAAGCGTGGAGCCTTCCCCTCTTTTTCCACTAACAAGGGTGGTGAGCTATATTCCGATGTGCTCGGTTCTATGACTCCGGCTGCTAACATTTCTTCGATTTGTTCATATAAGATTTTTTTTCTTGGCCGGCGACATGGGGTACGGACGTTGGTTAACAACTTCCTGGCTTTTTAAAATTATTTTATGCTTCGTCGTGACCGTAGTGGCCTGAGTAAGTTGGTCTGAAAATAAGTCCACATATTCCTTAAAAACAGGTTTAAGGTCTTCCTCCACTTCTTTAGGTATGGTGAGTGTTTCTGGTAATTTAAAATTCGTTTGTATTTTGGCCACCCTCTGGTCCCAAAATACTGTAGTCCTTCGTTCGGTGCCTAAATAAATGCATTTTCTAGCATAGTCGAGGGTCACCTCTTGGTCGTGCAGGAAAGGAGCACCCAGTATGACATCCTCGTTTAAATTGTCGATGGTTTGCAAGGTGATGGTGAAGTTTGTTTCTTTTATAGTGCAAGGAGCTATTATTTCTCCTTGGCTTGTAATCGCCTCCCTGCCGCATGCCATTGAAAATTTTCGTGGCTTGGCTTGTATGTGCTGTACAGGCACTAACGAGGTTTTGATTACATTTTGCGCTGCCCCACTGTCCACTAGAGCTGTGTGTTCCTGGTTAAAAATGTTTATTTTGATTCTTGGCAAGTTGTGATATTTTTTTTGTCGTATTTATAGAAGGTGTATTTTCTTCTTCGAGGTTACATTGGACACCTGTATCCTTTACATATGGCGTCTCCTCGAACAAATTTGATATGTTTATTGAGTAGGGTTCGTCGTCGTCATGGGAGTCACCGTGCTTGTGCTTGTGGTCACGGGCTCCTCTTCCCCTAATCTCTGTATGCGTTGCAGAGGCCTGAAAGGATTCTGGTTCGTCGCAGCCGGGCCCCTGTTGTTTAATGTGCTGGTGGGTGCACCGGCTCGCTGGAAGTTTTCCTGACGCCTCCATGGATTATTCGGGCAGTCAGAATGATAGTGCCATTTTTCCCCAGGACAGTGTCGGCAAGGCGTCGGTGGTCGCCTGGCGCCTGGGTTTGGTTGGATGGTGTTTGCATTAGTGATGTTCGGCCGCTGTCGTGCCTGCGGCGGAATGTTGCTTGGAGGTGTTGGTTGTGGATTTACGGCAGGTCGAGCTCTTTGCTCATTGCCTACATTATTGTTGTTTAGGTTTTGGTTCCTTGGTGGATTACCATTGTTATTATAATTTTGTGGCTGCGGAGGCCTGTAATTTTGCCTCGCCGTTCTTTGTAGCTCGTCCAGGTCTGCCTCTATTTGGCTCGCTACTAATACGAGTTCCTCCGGGTCTGCTATTGACTGTCCCCTCAGCCTAGACCTTATCTCCGGCCTAAGTTGATCGGTGATGATGCCAGTTTTTATCGTATGTGATTTATACGGGTCAAGTCGATTGAACAGTGACAGCTTCCTGGTAATGAAGACTGCCGCATTTTCTTGAGAAGATTGCTTCTCCCCATATAGTTTAGCCATCGCCGTAGTTATGTTGGCGGCGCTATTATATTTTGCCTCCAACCTGTCGCAAAAAGTCCTGTAATCTCTGATGAGGTTTCTGTAAGGGTTATACCAATTCTTGGCGTCCCCTCTTAATTGTTCGGTAATTATTGAGAGTCTGTCGTCTGGGTCAGAGATCCGACAGCGTGCGAAATGTTCTTCCATCCTAGTGATGAAAGTAGCTGCGTCCTCATGCTCGGCTCCGGAGAACTGATATGCCGGCGATAGGCGCACGTTAGTGGCATGGTTAGGCCCCCTCTCGGTATTGGCCTGTCTGAATGCCTGGGTAAAGGTTTCAGCCATTTGCTGAAATATTTGTCTCATTTCTTGGCTGTTAGTTTCTTGCGTGGTATTTGTATTTTCGGGGAGTGTCGCCGTAGTGGTTAGCCCCTCTGAGGTGCAGTGAATTCTGAGTGGCGGTAAGCCCCTGCTCGGGTCCGTATCCAGCATTGTGGATTCCGCTCCAATTCGGACCTGACTTCTGGTGTTGTCCGGCGTCGAATCCAACACCCTGTATTCGTCGAACATTTGTCTTGGTGTTTGTTCCATGTTTGTCGTAAAATTTTTCTTGAGTTCAGGAAGACCTGAACGACTTGAGTGTAATGTCTTGCGTGATTTTCTGCTGGAGCAGTTTGTCTTCTCGTCGTTTTTCAGAGCGGTTTTATAAGCCCCACGTTGCTTAGTGACGTGGCAATTTCTTCTGTTGAATTTTCAGCGGTTAATGCCCCACGTTCCGGGCGACATGTCTACGCCGCTGGGGTTGGTGAGTGACTTTTTTATTTCCAGTTTTTTAATTTTCCAAATTTTCAAAGTCCCAAAAAAATTTTAAAAATCCGGGGTTGGGCGCCAGAGACTTTGGCGTTCGGAATTTCTGGAAATTTGTGTGAGAAAGCAGCGTAGTACTAGTGATGAGCAGGGTAGATATTCCCAGGGTCGATTTTTGTTTGTAGAAGTGGTTTTCAGCTAGCTTCTAAGCTATGAGCACTCGTAGTATATTACCTATTTGTTGACAACGGCCACTTATAGTCGTGCCCCTGGTGATCTCCCTCGGCGGAAGATTCAGAGTCCCTCGTAGGTAGAATATTTTAAATTTTATGTTTCTTGAGGTCACTGTGTACCGAGTGGCAAAGGAAAGGATAGGTAGTAAAACACACCAAAATTTTATTTCCTCCCAAGCTGGAGGGGTTATACGTTTTCTTTCTTTTTGTTTAATAAATGTCTGTAAAAGATATGGGGAGGCCACTCGGGGTGAGCACACAGATAAGGACAAATACCACAAATATTTATATTAAGAAATGTTCACAAATATCAGATCAAAGTATATGCACAATAATATTTAAAAAAATTTTCCCAGTGTCTGTTCACCAAATTATTATTTCACTTTTTTTTAAAGTTCCAAGTTACTTTTAGCACTTTGCAAAACTTTAAGTTTAAAATTGTCTTTAAAGAAATGTCTATAATTTTTTTCACAATGAATGTCTTTAAAAATAACTTAGAAATTTTTTGACTTAAAAATTTTCACAATTCAGCTTTCAAAATAGTCAATTTAGCAAAAATATCACTTTCTGAATTTATCATGTAAATTTTAATATTTACGTAAAATTTTTATTTTTTACTGGTTCGTGATTTTTTAGACACTCTGTATGATAGTTTATCACCTGAAAGTCAAATATAACACTCAAAGTTCAATAAATAATGTTTTCACACTTAATAACATATATTTACAAAGTTCGTATTATTTACATTCCATGTAGGTCATTGAACCGACCCAGTTACTGACCTAGGCTAAATATTTGGAATTCCCTATTCTGAGAGTCTTATTTATTTGATTATAAATGAATACAAATGTCTCTAGCACTGATTTTTGCAAGTCAACAGCAATGTCTTTATATGTTGAAATGTTCAAAATGATTGTAAAATGTCTTTTTAATAGCAAAAAATGTCTTTTCATAAAAATTCACTATACAAATGTTCATATAAATTTCTTACCGATCCCTCCGTCGGAAGTTCTGCGTCTTTGGGCACTTTTATTTTAAAGCACAGACCTTATCTGCTTTCTTTTGTGCAGAATAAGTAAGGATAGGAAAAAGGGTAGTTTTTTGATCGCGACGCGGTAGAATTTTTACTACTTTCGGCAGTCGGATTCACTGTGACAGTATTTCGATGATTGACGCTGTTTTTGTACAGCCAAATGAGTTTTTGATGGTCGAGATGAGAATTCTTTTTGAATACCCAAGTGTTCCTCTGGAGAGGTTGGGTTTAGATGGCTTTGGAATTGAAAAATTCCGATTGGTGAAAATTTTGCTGGTATATAAGCTGAACTTGTTTTTGCAAATGTTGATTGGTTGGGCTGTGTTGGACTAAGACTCGCGAGTTATATAAATTGCTTTGTCTAAGTAAATCAGGTTTGGCGGAAGTTTCAGCGCCGATTTCGCGACTGCAGCAGCGAGCGGCCGGGCCCCGTATGGCTTAGATAGATTGTTACCAATGTACGTTTCCCGCGCTTTTTTCAGAACTGTTCTCGAGGGTTTATATTAATGTAATTGGGGTGGTGGATAGTAGATTTTTCAAGCTACCGTTTGGTTTTTGATTGAATTAAATTGGTTAATTATTAACGGAGTTATTAATAGTTAAAGAGAAATTTGCGTGAAATTTACAAGTCAGGAGAGCCAAAAAATGAAATATCTTAATTAATATTAAATGTAAAAATTAATTTCTTGGTTTATTATGTGTATCTTAATGTGGGTCAATTAGCAAACGATAGTATTTGATGTTTATTAAATTATTAAACTTGAAAATTCCACTTTATTGCCAGAGGTGAGGTGAGGCGGCAGCGGGAGCATATATGTACCATGTGTGTTGAAAGCGCGACACGTGCCGTGTCGTTTGACCTTCACGTCGTCCTCTATTGATGAAATCGGATAAGGGTAAACATACAAACAACCCTACATAATCAGATTTTTGCTAAAGCCATCACGGCCTGAGTAATTAATTAAAAAGTTTTTTTATTTAAAAATCGGAAAGTACCAAAATCTGCACTTAGAAAAAATTTTGTAGTGAAAATTTGTAAAGCACCACGAAACCTGAGATTGGTGTCGCGTGAAATTTTTTCCTACTGATATTATATGGACAAGTGAATGTTTCTTAAGTTAATATTAAAATTTTTTAATTTATTTTTTAAAATTTAATTTTCGATAAAAAAGTGAGTTTGAGCTACGTCGAAAATTGTTATTATTGATTTAATTAATTAGTTATCTAACGGAAATTAATTGCTAATAAAAATTTTGAAAAAATTTGATGACTGATTAAAATTTCCAATTTTAATTTTTTGTTGGAAATTTTCTGGCAATTTTTTTGGTAAATGAAATCTTTTTGAAAAATTTTCTGAAAAATTATTTTTTTTTTTAAAGAACTTTGTTAATTTAGTGTAATGGTAACTTAAATAATTTATTTACTTTATCTGTCAATTAGATTATTAATGGTTTAGTACAGATTTTGATATGAATATTTTGATGGATTTATTAATTGGTCTAATCAATTTAATTATCTTTTTTTGATAACAAAATTCCTACTATGCTTATGGTTGCTGGTATTTGATCGGAAAAATTTATTTAATTGGAAATAAGGTTGGGTACATCTGCTCGCCTCTGAAAGATAAGGTTATATGAGATTGAAATGTATATTTTATGTGTAGAATGGGGTTGGCTGCTAGGCGGTTATAACTGTAATAGAAATTTCATTCATGTGTGGAGAATTTTTGTATTGGTGCTTTGTCACAGCGATCCTCGTGCGTCTGGTGGTAGGAAAAATTTTATATATGAGAAAAATCGAATTTTTCGAAAAAAGTAAAAAAAATAAAAAATTTTAATTTGTTAAAAGTGCCCTTGGACTGGTTCTACAACAATGGCAGGTCCTGCAGTTGATATCAGGAACCTCTACACGCCACACGCGGCTACGGTAAACCAAGGTGTTGATAACACCATCCTGGCAGGCCATAATGAATCCCTCGGTCTCTGACTTAAGCTCGGCTGACCTTAGGAAGGCGAATATCAGCCTGGTCGATAAACCCAGTGCTTCTATGTTCTTATAAAAGATGCCATGCTGGGGTTTATCGACGTGCTGCCGAAACAGATTTTCCGTTTCAGCAGCTCTGAATCGGATTTTCAGACGATTTGGCTGAAGTTCGGTGACTGACTCAACATCAGCACCTCGCCGACCTCCTCGCCCGATGTCAAATGCGAGACCGAGTTCATCTGCGGCTCTTTTTGCTGCCTTGAATAATCCTGCTCCCACTCCTACAGTTTCGTGATGTTTTACGAACCGCAAGAGGGTATCTGAGCTCCTGAGGATGTTACATGCCATACTCAGAACTACTCTGCCATGCGTACACTCCAGGCTCAAGAGTCCTCGCCCCCGTTGACGTGGGAGGTACACACGAGGAACGGACGATCTAGGATGAATACTTCTGTGAATATTTATCATCTTGCGGGTGTCTCTGTCTAATTGACGCAGCTCATCTACCCTCCACTTTACTACTCCGAAGGAGTAGAGCAGAATCGGAACGGCAAGCATATTAGTTGCAGATACCTTGTTCTTCCCCGAAAGTTCGGAAGACCAAATCTTTCGGAGGCGGTGTCTGTACTTGCCGCGGAGAGAATCTTTTATTTGTGATACATCCTGGATGTGCCTTTGTTGCACACCCAGATACGTATAGGTCTCTCCGGCATCCAGATGTCTTAGGATGCTTCCGTCTGCGAGCTGCGCATCTTCAGGGAATTCCCCGCATCGTCCTCTCTTGAGGTGGACAACTGCACATTTGTCCAACCCGAACTCCATACCAATTGCCCGCGTATATTCTTCGACCACCCTAAGAGCGTTTTGTAGTTGGCGCTCTCCGGAGGCATACAGTTTAAGGTCATCCATATAAAATAGATGGGTGACCTTATGCCTCCGGTCGCTGGGTGGCTCACATTGATATCCGCGGGTTTGGCGGAGCCCAACAGACAATGGCAGCAGTGAGATGCAGAAGCGGAGAGGACTCAGAGAGTCACCCTGGAAAACTCCTCTTCTAAATGCCACCTGCTCTATCGTGACCCGCTGTGCACCTGATGTTATGGTGAAGCGGGTCTTCCAGAGCGGCAGCAGCTGTTCTATGCATCTCACTAGTGGTGCTGGTACCGCAAGACATTCGAGCAAGTACAACACTAGCTCATGCGATGTTGTATCAAATGCCTTGCGGTAATCAATCCAGGCCATCGATAGATTCCGCTTGTATTGCACAGAATCCTGTGTAATACAGCGGTCTATCAGCAGACTGTCCTTGCAACCTGTCATGCCCTTCTTGGCACCACGCTGTTCGTGTATCTGCTGAAAGACCGGATCAACAGACCTCAGCGTCCTAGCATACAAGATACGTGTAAATATCTTGTAGCAGGAGTTAAGGCAGGTGATCGGCCTATAATTCCTCGGGTCGGAAAGATCCCCCTTTTTGGGGATAAGCACAGTACGTCCCTCGACGAACCAGTCCGGAATCTGCTACCCCTCGTTCAACCATGAGTTGAAAACTCGCGCCAGACGGCGGTGAGTGGAAGGAAATTTCTTCCACCACCAGTTGTTAATGCCGTCTGGGCCCGGGGCAGTGAAGTTCTTGGTACCAACAAGTGCTTGTTGGACTTCCTCCGTACGGATTGCCGGGCACACTTCTTCCGGCTCTTCAAGATGTCTGTGACACAGAGCCTCGAAGTGTGCAATTGATGGAGTGTCGCTATTGAATGGACGCGGCGTTTCATAGATTCCCTTCCAGAAGGTTTCGACATCTTCTACAGTCGGCGGATTCTCGACAACACGCTGTGGCTCTTGAAAGAGGCGGGAAGGATTCGTATGGAACAAATTGTTTTGTTCCATACTCCTCACCCGCCTCTTCAATGTTTTCTTTATCGCCATGAGCGCTCGGATCCTATCGAGACAGTGCTGCTTGATGGTAAGCATCACTGTCAGATTTAGAGTATGGTGTTGACGTCTTAATCCGGCAGCTATGCGCCGGATCCTGGAAGTAAAAACTCCACCAGTCGTCTTATATTCCACCACACTCTGGATCCGAGAAGCGTGTTGTCTGGCCGACTGTATCTTGCCTTCGATTTTTTGTACACGCCGCTTGGCTTTCTCGACCCCGTGATTGGTTGACCTCTCACGGGGGACGAGTTGCTTCGTGGCGTTGTACACGGCACAGTTGATTTGCCAGATGTCTACATCTTCCGGAATTTCCTCATCGATGACCGCGTCCATTCTAGCCAGGTCTTGTGGCTTTAAGTTAGCCCTGGTGTTAAGGCTAACCCTCGTCCTTAAGTCTACACCGATGAACTCTAAAGGATGTTCCCCATCAGCTGGTAATTGCCGCGGTGGGACTGCGGCTGGCAGTTCCTCTAGCTGACGGGGTGCCCTTACGTAACCTGTCCTGAGCAGAAAGGATACTTGATCTCTCAGATGTTGTTGAGAGAAGGCAAGATGCTCTGGATGCATTTCGCACCAAAGTGCATGCAATCGCGCTATCTATCCCCTTCGCTCAGGTTCGCTACTCTCGCGGCAGGTCAGCAAGTCATCCCGAAGTTCCCTCGTCCACTTAAAGCGTCCTTGTCCGTTGCGGTCGTTATCATTGAGACGTTCCGGTGAGGCCCCTCCCACTTGTCTCTGACCCCCATCCGATTGGGGTCGGTCGTGAGGGGCCCTTCTTCTTAGGTTATATGGAACCAGAAGGGAAAGGGGTACTAGGTGGTTAGCCTTGGTACCCCCCGGCCGGCATTTGTCAGGCAGAGTTGCCTCTGCCTGTCCAGGGTGCACCAGCGTGGAGGTTGTCGGTCCTTTGCACCCCTTATTATTATTATTATTATTATTTTATTATAAAAAAACATAAGTTGAAAATAAACACAAATAAACTGATAGTAATTCGTTTAGTGACAGGAGAGGAATGATAGCAACTGATTTAATTTACAATAACAATGGGATATATACTAACAATTTGATTAGCACAGCAAGTGCAATATGCATTTATTACAATGATATTACTCGCGGAGCGCAGCAATTTTCAAAAAATGCACATTCACTTATGCACGGTTTTTCGTATGTTCGCTGCCTCTTTTAATTTTGTATTCCATCAATTTCGCTGGTAGACGACGTGATAACTTTGGTCATTATAACATCAAGTTCAAGCAGCAGTTCAGAGGAAAACTTTCTCTAGAAGCAACTGGTATGGGAGTCACAATAATGATTTAAAACCATTAGTTTTTATATTTATTTGTTGATTTGTTGGTTATATGTAAAGACTTTGAAAAAATCGCTTTTCGCCTAGAAACATTTTTTCTAAAAATGTTTCACTGCAAAATAATAGCGATTACCGTACATTGTCCCAACCGGTACGGAAAGTGTGGAACACAGACAAAACTAATATGCATACAAAAAAATTAAAAGTAAAACTTAAGGGGCCTAGTCGGGAAAAAGCTTCGGATAGCTGTGTCACTCTCTAGAAAGTTTTTATACATGCGCCGCTGAATAATTTTGATCTTGACTATACCTTCACTGGACGTTTTATTCACCGACTTCATTGAGGTGCGATTCCCGATAGACGTAACACTTCCTTGCTCCATTTGTAGTGACAAAGATACTTATTTAGAAAATTCATTTTAACCAAATAGTACGGAATAAAAGTTTTAAACTTGCTGAGCATAATTATGAAGATTCATTCTAAAAGACATGTATAAATTTTACCTCGAATTTTACCGATTGATATCATAATTCAGGAGCTAATCACGTTCAAATTTCACTTATATTTACAGTATAAATTTTCCCTACATAAAGTGAAAATTAATTAAAATAGATATACATGTACCCTCTAATACACTTTCAACTACTGATCTTCCAAATTTGGTGTAATTTGACCAAACCGTATGGAATTTGAAAAATTACCTTACAAACACTGGTTCGATTAGCCCTCTTAATATTTTTTGTTATGTTGTTTTGCAGAAAATCATGGTGCTTTTCACAGGAGTGCTTCTATTAGATATCCTGGGTATAATCACATCATTAACGGCAATAGGTATTTTATATTTCAAGTGGGCTTTTCAGTACTGGAAAAAAAGGAATGTGCCTTATTCCGAACCGTCGATACCATTTGGTAATTTCCTGAGCCCATTCAAAAGTTCAATTACCCTCGGTACCGAACTTCCCAGTTTGTATGAAGAAGCTAAATCAAAAGGTTAGTATATTTTGTTAATTATTAGATATTCGCAATGATAGGTTAGCGCGGTATAATAATCCTACTTTACCAAAAAGAAGTATCGGGATATGAAACGTCAATTGAACGTCAACTTTCAGAATGAATTCGATATGTTACAATCCCTTATTTCCAATATAGACGGAAATGACGTCATTTTTACTTATTCCCTCGGAAGTTTAATAAACTCCTTTTTATAAATTCGGTTTTGTATTTCTATTTAGAAGTGTATAAGTGTACGTAAAGTGAAGTGCTTCTGTTAAATTTAAAATAAGTTTAGTTGTAAACAGTGTAAAATAATAGTATAGGTACCTACCTATACAGGGTGTCGCAACCAAAAGTAGGCACCCCGAATAACTTTGGAGATAAATTTTTTTTGAAAAATTGGTGAAACACGTCGATTTTGTTTCCAAGGGGGTCATACTTGTATACCTATCATCATCCCTCTACCCTACACGGCCACCCCCTCAAAAAAATTCAAATGGCAAAGGGGGTCGAGTGATACATCTTTTGAAAGGTCTTTCAATTCCCTACATAACTGTGTATTTTCTTTAACTTTTATCGATTCGTTCTTAAGGAAAATAATATTATTTTTGATGATTACACACAATCGAAATCGTTTAAAAAATCTAAAATACACGGCACTGGGTATTGAAATTTATAAAAAAAAACTACATTTTTTAGTGCTCTCAAATCAACACGAATTTTTTTCGACAAAAAAACACTTTCCTTGTCCGTTTAGTTTTAGAATAATAAAAGACTCATAAGTATTTGATAGTCCTTGAACATTAATTTGTTCACAACCAATTTAAATCGAGATACATTTTACCAGAGTGAATTTTCAAAATGGTTTATACCCTTCAGGAGAGAATAGAAATTGTCAGCATTTATTTTAAAAACTATAATTGTGCTAGAGCTACGGAGCGCATATTCAATAGAAATCACCCAGATAGAAGGGTTGGTTCTCAGTATGTTTTACAATTATTGACAAAATTTATGGAAACAGGTTCTGTAGGAAACAAAAAGCATGAACCTCAGCGACCGATTAGGAATGAAGCAGTCGAAGTGGCAGTTCTGAGTCATTTACAGATGGATAATACTCAATCGATCAGGAAAGTAGCTGAGGCTTCCGGTGTATCACGAAGCAGTGTTCATCGAATTGTAAAGGCCCACAAATTTCATCCATACAAATTTAAATTGGTACACGAATTAAACGAAGATGATCCCAATCTTCGGCTTGAATTCTGTGAGATTTTTAGTGACCAATTAAACAGTAATGCCAATCTACTGTATGTTTCTCTGATGAACCGATATTTCAGTTAAATGTGGGGGGGGTAAACAGGCACAATTGTAGGTATTGGAGTGAAACCAATCCACATTTGTTCATGGAAACTCATACCCAAAGACCTCAGAAGTTAAATGTTTGGGCTGGCATCTCAGGGGGATCACATTGTCGGGCCGTTTTTTAATCCCGACAATTTAAATGGCGAAAGGTACCTCGATCTGTTAGAAAATAACATCGACCCAATGATTACACAAATCCTCAAAGACGATAATCTTTGATAGGGTGAACTGTTTTTTCAACAGAATGGGGCACTCCCACATTTTGTTATAGCAGTCCGTCAATTTTTGGATAATCGGTTTCCTGTACGATGGATTGGAAGAAATGGTCCTGTGGAGTGGCCCGCTAGGTCATCCGATTTAACTCCCTTGGATTTCTTTCTGTGGGGATATTTGAAAGCGAAGATATTTGCAACAAAACACGCATCTCTGGAAGAGTTACGTGAAAGAATTGTTCGAGAATGCCGTTTATTGACTCCAGATGTGTTTAGAAATGTTCGTACAGAATTTCAAGACAGATTATACTACTGTATGGAAGTCGGTGGGGGTCATTTTGAACAATACATGCGATAATTTAAACTGGTTCTTTTATTTTTATTTCCCGAACCTAAAATAATGAAACAATTATTTCTCAGGAACGAATCGATGAAAGTTTAAAAAAATACACAGTTATGTAGAGAATTGAAAGACCTTTCAAAAGATATATCACTCGACCCCCTTTGCCATTTGAATTTTTTGAGGGGGTGGCCGTGTAGGGTAGAGGGATGATGATAGGTGTACAAGTATTACATTGAAATATGTCCCCCTTGGACACAAGGTCGACGTGTTTCACCAATTTTTCAAAAAAAATTTTATCTAAAGTTATTCAGGGTGCGTACTTTTGCTTGGGACACCCTGTATAAATCTGTGTAGATTAAAAGACATATTTTCCCACAAAGTTGAACATTGCAAGAAAAAACTGCATCATCTAATGACAAATAAATTAATTAATGTATAAACTATAATAATTTGTCTATCTAGTTAAATTTGTAAGGTGTAAACACGGAACGCGGCGCTGCCCGCTGTGAAAATTCGTATGACAGTAATTCGCGCACGCGAGTTCCCAGAAACCCTAGTGACAGTTGTAGAAGTTTTTCTAGAAAATATTCATGTAACCTGTTGATTTCTATGTTTTTTTCCTATTGTTTTGCTCAGCAGCTCAGTTCAATCAGTGTGTAACCTTTTTTTTTACATATTCATAACACCAGTGTGTACATTGTTTGTTCAGTTTAAAGTGTAGTTTAATTCCTAAATATAATAATTGAGGCAAATCAATGTGTTGGTTTTGTTGTGGCAAAGAACCCCTCTGACAATTGGCGTTCCAACGTGTGCCTTAGTTGTTGTTGCTACATAAGAAACTGTGTGGATAAATGTGTGACTAAAGTGTTAAAAAGGAGAAATTACCGCACTCGATTTTCTGTTAGTAAGTAAAGGAACGAGCTTCTTTGCAGCAAATCAAGGAAACCGAGGTAACAGATTTAATTTTTCTGCATGCAATATAAATAAAAGTTTGCATTTCGTGTCCGTTTAATATATACAGACATTTCGTGTGTTCTATTGACACTGGGACTTTCAGTTCATTAAATAGACACCTCAGAAGGGCACTCATACCTTTTATAGGTCAGTATACAGGGTGTACCTTTTCGTCTGTACAAGGACTCATCAGAAAATCACTGATATTAAATAATTACAGACTTTTTGAATTTTGTTTTACATACTATTGGTGTAACTTAAAGAGATATTTATTATGTAATTCATATACGAGGTGAACTCAAAAGACTCTCGATTTAGTGATAGAACTTTGAACTTTTGAACTTTTGTGCGGAAAACAGTGTCGTTCGCTATTGTATTATGATTATAGACTGAAATAAGGACGCTGCTTATGTAATGATATATACGAGGAACTCTCAAAATATTTCAAACTTTTGATTTTATCTTACATGATGTAAATCATATCTAGTAACACTTATCAGTTCATATACGTGGTATATTCATAAAGTGTGAACACTTTCCTTTTTCATGTGTATATTCATGTATAATGCTGTATTGCCGAATTGTATGAGCCTAGTTTCAATCGCAGTCAATGAATTTGCGTTCTGGTCGAAATTTACCTCAATCTCAAGTAAATTTTAGGATAGTCAATATGAGTGACGAAATTAAACAAGTCGTCATAACACCGGAAATGTTACAAAACCTTATTGCAAGCTTAGGTCAACCCGCTGCAGGTGCAGCTAATCAAGGCAATTTTTCCAAATGTACACATCGTTTCGACGGTTCTAAAAATCAAGATGTCCATGCGTTCATAGACTCTATCAATGTTTATAAAGACTGTTTACAAATTTCTGACGTCAATGCTTTAAAGGAATTCCCCATGCTTTTGGAAGGTCAAGCTGCTATTTGGTGTTAAGAAAACAACCACTAGTTTTGATGACGCCATTAAAGCACTAAAGCATGCCTTTGGGTACTCAAAACCCCCCATCAGATTTATCGTGAACTGGTCGCTAGAGAACAACAAGAGGAGGAGAAAACTGATATTTTTGTGAGCCGAAGCAGAGCCTTACTTTCTCATCTACCAAGTATTCCTGTTCTCCCAGAATCAATCCAGTTGGACATGGTTTATGGATTGTTACATTTTAAAATTCGTGAAAAGATTCCACGTGACAGTTTAACAAATTTTGAAGAGTTAATCGAAGAAGCCCGCAAGGCTGAGATAACTTTACAAGAAATCAAGACGACTCCCACGCTTTCGCAACAAAAAACAATGACTAAAGCCTCTGGAGATACTTCGAAGTTAAAATCGAAGAAGCAGTGCGTCTACTGTAAGGCTTATGGCCATGTTGAGTCAAAAGAAAGCAGAAATGCCAACCAATACTAATAATACTTTGGATTCTGAGGGTAGTAAACCCCTTGTTACATGTTTTGGCTGTGGTGCCATAGGCTATACAGGGTGAGTCTTAAGTGCGTAGTTATATTTAAACCACCGATTCTTGACATCTGTAGAAACCCACTGACACATTTTTTTTCTCTTAATTCCCACGTAAAATTGAGTTATCGACTTTCAAAAAAATAAGATGAAATTGTTTTGGAACTGCTGATTACTAGAAACATTCCTCATTTTATCTGAAATAGTGCATTGACCTTTAGCAGTGTTGCCGCATTTCATATACAATTTAAATAATTACCTACTTATGCGATTAAGTGCTCCATTTGAAATAATTTTTAAACATTTTAAAATACCTTTTAATATAAGAAATGTACAAGTTTGCCTTTTTCTTGGATCAATTAAACTTTCAAGTGTTTCGTAAACTAAAACCAAATTTTCCGATAAACAGTAAACATAAAATGCTACTGACAATTTTGACTTCGTTTTTTCAAAGTTTATAAAAGAATTATTATTTTTTAACAAGTAGTAGTTACTTACCCTGCGATTATAATAATTTGAAGTAATCCTGTAATTTATTAATAAATAAATCGTTTTCTAAGTCATATGTTCGGCTGGTTCATTGACCTGATATGTAGGTCAATGGGCGAGTTACACTAACCTATCTTTTAGGTACATTACATTACCAACCAATTTATGATTCAAATTACAGACATCAAGCATATTCCTATGAATTAAGATGGAAAATCTAGTTCAAATCAGTAACTAAAAGTCACTAAATAAAAACAACTACGTAACTTTATTTGTAAACAAAATCCAAGTTTTGACGAGAACTATTCTAATAACAAAAAGCACTTTCAGGTACTGTTAAAATATCGCAAAACTGAAATAAAAACAAGCACAAAGAGAACAACACGCACTTAAATAGAAACTAAACTTATTCTCGATTTACCTAACACTTAATGTCAATGACGCTAAAGACGTTTACGTAAATTCACTCTGAACGATTTCCAATTATTATTTTCTCTATTGCTATAAGAATAACAAAGACAGCGAGAGTGAGTTGGCCTCTCCAGGTATAGTTTCGTAAACCGCTATGACCAATAAAGAAACAACAATTTGCTTGTTTACATATCAACATAGATTTATGAAAGGGGGAGATAAAACATAATTCACGGCGCACGCTGCCAATTCTCCCACTGCTGGCACCCACCAATCACAGGCAGTGTGTCGGTATCTTCGACAGTTCGATAGCATCCATATTGTATTTCGATGTTCGTTGTAGAAGTGAGGTTTTGATTCAGTGACTATTTTTGTGACTATATAGCGTGAAAAATGCCCAGGTGCGTTATAAAAAGTTGTGTTTACCACAAAACTGCAAACTGTGTGAGGGATAAATCATCTATTCATTTATTTCGGTAAGTTACTTAATAAACATGTTTGTTTTGGAGGCCATATTCGATTGTTTAAGGAGACACAGAGCCGTATTTCCCATTTCCATGAGATTTGCAAAGATAATTATTAATTATTGCAATAATGTGGATTAATCAAAGGGGATGAATATATTTAATGTTGACAGTAGCACGTTTTATACGATTTTACATAATAGGCACTTTAAGATTGTATTATTTTTAGTGTTCCAAAGGATACTGAGAGAAGAGAGGCTTGGAGAGTATCTTTAAATTTGGAAAAAGAAGATATGTTTGTGAATTCCAATGTATGCCACTTACATTTTACCCAGGAGTCTTATGATTTTGAGAAGTCACCTTTTTCACTCCATTTAAAACACCTATTTTTGACATTACGGTAAGTAGATTCGAAAGAAATAATATAATATTAGTTTATTCAGATCACTAAAATAATTATTATTAAAAATACAGTACCTACCTACTTAAATTATTAAACAAAAAGTTAATAGTGTCCAAAAAATTACCTTTTCCGAAGTTCTCAAATATTTACTTACATAAAATTTTATAAAAATTAGAAACGTATTTAAAATTTTGTGCCTAAATTATTTTTACAATAATGTATTTATTCGTAACTTTTGTTTATTTACTGTTTCCATATGAGCAGAAAAATTATTTTATAAATACCTATTAAATTTATTCGAGAATATAATTAAAAAATTGGTGTGTATTATTTAGGTATACTATTATTTTCAAATATATTTTTTCGAGGATTTATTTTTGTGATTTTCTTACAGAAAAACAAATCAATATAGAAAATGTAAAATTTTCCAAGGGCCTTTAATTTTTTTTAAATTCAGGTGAATGATGTTCAATAAAGCAGAGGGATAGTTCAATTAGAAATTTTACATTCGCAATATTCATTTGTTTTTTCTGATTGCAAATTATGAAAATTGAGAAAAATCCATAAAACTTAATATTTTTCGATAACTCCTAAAATGAAGTCTACAGGGGGCTCGACAGGGGGAGTGTCAATATATGAGGAAAAACCTTGTAGATAAAATATCAAAAGGATTTAAACAATATAAACAATAACACATAGGTATAATACATCTTATTTTTTATAGGATACTAGTAAAAGCTTGACCGAAACTACAGCTGTTTCGTCTCAACCATCGACGGTGCTGCTATATCTTTGTTAAATGAACCACGGCCATCAACAAGTACTGGATTTTATCAGGACATAGAAAGGACAGAATTGCCACAGAGGTCATTTACTAGTTTGGGTTTTGTGGAAAATAAAACACCCCCAAGTTCTCCCATTCGAGGGCATTCTAAAGTAAGTTAACTAAGTAAAATTTATTATTGATTACTATTACTAAGTATTTTAACTTATTGAAAAATAAAGTATACTTATTTAAAAAACATTAAATAAGTTGTTCAAATTGTTCAGTCAGCATTGCCAGGGCCTTTATTATTTAATATTGGCATTCAGTAAGTAATAGAAGTATGTTAAATTAAAAAAAAAAAAAACATCTTACGTAAAGTAAGTCTTCATTCAATCTATAATCAAAAATCAATAATAGTGCCAATATTGTTTATTAATTATGTAAATTTTTTTAAGGTTGAAACACCCCGAAAACGAAAACTGAAGTCTCAGTTGACTAAAGCTCGTAGAAAAATTAAGAGGCTTAGGACAAGTTTTCGCCATTTTAAGAAAAGAGTTGCTAGGCTTGCTGAGGTGATTAAATCACTCAGTGGCAAAGTCACCGATGAAACATTAGAAACTTTGTGTAAGATACGACCTAATGAAGAATTTTTGCAGACAGATGTACCATAAACATAAGTATGGCGAACAGCTTAAAGCCTTTTTATTAACTCTTCATTATTATTCTGTTAAGGCAACAATTTTGTTCGTAATACTTTTAATTCGGCTATTCCTCACCCAGACTATATTGAGGTGGTACAAAAATATAAATGGCGAGGCCGGATTTACAGCAGAAGTTTTCGACCTATTAAAAATCAAAGGACAGAATACAGATTATAAACTTATTTGCAGCTTAACTGTAGACGAAATGACAATTCGTCAGCATGTGGAGTGGGATGGAACGAAGTATTACGGATTTGTAGATTTTGGAGTAGAAACTGAAACTGACTGTCATCCTGTAGCCAAGGATGCACTCGTGTTCATGCTAGTTTGCATTAATGAGTCATGGAAGCTTCCTCTTGCATATTTTTTAATAGATAGTTTAACCGGTCAACAAAAAAAATTTTAGTGCGACAGTGTCTAAAGTTAGTTAATGAAACGGGGCTACTGTTGGTTTCGATATGTTTTGATGGAGCTACGAACAATGTTACGTTGGCCAAACAGTTAGGGTGTAATTTTGATCCCAAAAATATACAATCTACATTTGTTGATCCCAGTTGTGGCAGAAGAATTGCAGTCTTTTTTTACCCCTGTCATATGATTAAATTGTTAAGAAATTTGTTAGGAGATAAAAAAAAATATTATTGATGATAACGGTGATATTATTCAGTGGGAATATTTAGTAAAATTAATGAAATTGCAAGATGAAGAGGGTGTTCATTTAGCTAATAAATTGAGAAAATCACATATATTCTTTAAAAACAAAAAAATTAAAGTTAATTTAGCCACCCAACTATTTAGTACTTCTGTAGCACATGCTTTGGAGTTTTTAAACGAAACTTTAAAATTAGAGCAGTTTAAAGATTGTGAAGCTACAGTAAAATTTATTAGATGTATCAATAACTTATTTGACATCTTGAATTCCAGAAATATGTATCGGTATGGTTACAAACAGCCTGTTAACAAACAATATTTTGAGGGTTTTAATAAATTTTTGTCAGAAACAGCAGACTATTTAAAATCTTTGGAATCAGCGATTGGCAAACCTGTTTGTGAGAGTGTAAGAAAAATGGGGGTAATAGGATTGTTGTTTTGTATCGAAAGTATAACATTTCTCTATAACAATATTATTGAAGAAAATAAATTATTTTTGTATATTCCTGCTTACAAAATTAGCCAGGATCATGTTAAAACTTATTTAAGAACCTAAATAAACTTTGTTTTTTTAATTATATTGATACATAGGTCTATAGAGTACTATCTATTATTTAAAATACACAATGCATAGGTTAGCTAATATAAAAATTGTTCTTTTTTTTTTCAATAAAATCACTTTATTTTCAATACTAATTTTTTTATTTGAATTATATTTTAGAAGCCAAAATAAAAAATGTATATGGTTTTAATAAAAATATTTAAATAGTCTGGATGTTCTTTATTGTGTTATTTAAAAAAATATACCCAAAAAAAAACTACAAAAAAAGCATCTTATATTTGAGACACAAAAGATTACATCTAGTTAAATAAAAAAATAAATATAAAGCTAAAACTTTCTTAAATACCTTATTTTTTAGTTCTTGCAAAGAAATTAGGAGTCAAAATGTTTTGTTTCTTGTACCTCTACAATATAATTATATTAATATATTATTATGTTGTATACATAAAACCGTTTTATGGCATTGTAATGACAAAAAATACCCAGAAGAATACTATATAATTAAAATAATGCTGAAAACTAAAACAAAACTGTTACTGATGCTAACCTCTAAATTGTATCGGTTGTAATTGTAGTTCGTGTTTACAAGTGCAGTGATAACAATTCAGTGGCAGCTGGTGGATTTAGGCTAAACCATATCTCAATATTGAAGCATGGAATCCAAACATTATTTTAAGGCACGACTACCAGTACTGAATGAAAAAGTTTTGCAAAAAAAAATTAAATAAAAATTGAGAAAAGGTTACAAAAATACTCTGCCGATCCAGATAACTTCTAGACCATTAGTAAAATATTTGCAAACTATTTTTTTTCCTAATCAGAAGGAAAATTTATCACCCCGGTTTTTTGGTTTTCGAAAATTGTGATTTTTTGTAAAGTTATGACATTTTAAAATTTAAATTCTTCATTGTGTAAATTTCAAATTGTCATAACTACAAAAAAATCAAAATTTTCGAAAACTAAAAAAAAAACGGGGTGATAAATTTTCCTTCTGATTACGAAAAAAATAATTTCCAAATATTTTACTAATGGTCTAGAAATAATCTGGATCGGCAGCGCATTTTTGTAACTTTTTTTCTATTTTTTTCCATTTTTTTTTGCAAAACTTCTTCGTTCAGTAACTGGTAGTCGTGCCTTAAACTATTATACTTGGGTTCCATGCTCCAATACTGAGATATGATATAACCTAAATCCACCAACCGCCACTGTAACAATTAATGTTTCATCTGTGGGAAGATTGCAACGAGTAAAGTTGTGACATTGTAAGTGTGATATTTTTATTAGTGATTAGTGTTATTCTCGGAAACTGTAATATTATTTAATAGTTATTAGTGTGTGTTTTAGTCCTGTGTTTTTAATTATTGATTATTATTAGTGATTTATTTTTGCTGTGTACCAGGGTATGTGGATTATTTATAGAAGAGATTATTTTATTTCAATTAGGTACGTGCAGAATGCCAATTTTTTATTATTTATTTCAGTAAGTATTAGAATGTTTTATAGTTTAATTTATTTATTAAGGAGTTTAAGTTTTTGTTTTCATAATTTATTGTTAATTTTACTAACATAGCCTCACCCAAACTAACACCCCAACCACTTCCTGGCAGGTAAAGCTCATACCTCCACGTGGTACTTACTGGGCAACAATAATAATTTCTTATTTAAAATTTTTTTTGTTGGCTAAACTGGGCAAAAAATAATTCTATTGTGGATGGATTATAGCAATTAATAATCTAAGTGAGTAATCATACTTAATTCATTATTGCAAAAGTATTAAATGATCTTAATACGGTCCTGTCCCACCAGACTTGGACGTTTGATTGATTCATGGAACCAATCAGTTTCTCTCAAAAGTGAGACAGACAACTTATAACCTCGCATTATACGAATTGTCAGCAAGGAACTTGTTAGACGACAGAGAATATACTCGCCTAGCACGCGGGTTCGAATCACAAACTTATTATTTTTTTTTTTAAATAAGTATTTTTTAGTTCGTTAGTAAGATTTATATGAAGATTACATTTTTTCCTTGTCCTTTATTATAATTTGTTTATTTTTACTACATTTTTTCCTTGCCCTTTATTATAGTTTGTTTATTTTCACGGACATCGTCGGGTATGTAGTCCTAAGTCTGCGTTATTTCAATACTCGCAACTGATGTTTTTGTGCCATCCACGTGTTAAGTAAACCAATCTACCTTTCCGTTCTTTAAAGTATATGCTTCTTTTTAAAATGATTATTTTCAATTTTGTTTCATTTTTAGTAAAGTGAAACCAAATTACCTGATGTGCACTAATTTAAAATAGATTTGTGCGGAACGCTGACAGTGGCAACACTGCCTTGAGTTACGTAATTTCTATGAACGGTGTTTACACAGATATCCAGTGACCATCAAAATGTCGGTTGCCGGAGGACGAAAAATTTATCAGAAATTCAAAATTTTTTTTTGTTTAAAAAAATTTTTTAACAGTGCCAATCAATTGTACTCGACGAAATATATTGAGGGTTAAAATATAACTACGCATTTAAAACTCACCCTGTATAAGAAGTAACTGCCCTACATGTAAGAGTAAATCTATAAAAAGTGAACTTCAAGATATTCCGTCAGATTTTCGATATTATAGTACTTCAGGACAAGAAGTAGTTCGACCTTTAGTTTCCATTGAAATTGAGAAATTGCACGGAACGGCCATCCTCGATACGGGTGCCAAAACAAGTATGGCTGGAACCCAGCTTGCTCAACTTCTTCTAAAGAAGAATATACCTTATGAGACCAAACCTTTACGCATGACCTTAGCAGATGGAATGGAGAGGTCTGTTATGTCTCAAGTATTTAATGTAAAAATCAACATCGGACATAAACTGATTTATATGGACCTGATTGCGATACCTGACCATACAGACAGTCGGACCTTGCTTGGTGTCGATTTTTTGCAAGAAGCAAACATTATCGTAGAAATGCCACGCCATTGTTGGTATTTTGGTGACGATTTAACTACTCCTTACCCTTTCATAAGAGAGGCTAACCCTATCTCAACCGATAATATTGTTAATGTGGTATCCTTAAGAGAGAATGAAGGTTCTTCTTTAACAAGCACTGAAGTACACGAACTTAATTCAACTTTACAGAAGTATCAAGATGTCTTTAAACCTAGCGCTGAAGCTAGTCCGTTCGCAGAACATTGCATTGTCTTAACTGACGATGTCCCAGTAGCTGTTCCTCCCTACAGAGTGTCCGAACCAAAGAGGGAAATTCTACGGAAAGAATTAGACCAGTTCGATGATGGTACAATCCTTCAAACTGCTTCATGGTTCCGATGATTTATTGAAAACTTCTTCGAGATTTCACGCCCGCTAACCTCATTTACGAAAAAGAATGCAAAGTGGGAATGGGGTCCCAGGCAAAATGATGCTTTTGAAAATTTAAAAATGTGTCTCACATCTAGTCCAATATTAAGACAGGCAGATCCCAGACTCCCCTATATTCTTCGTACTGATGCCAGCGCATATGCACTCGGCGCATGCCTGCTCCAGGGGGAGGGACCTGATGAAAGACCTGTGGAATTCGCCAGTCGCCTGTTAACTGACACTGAAAAGAATTACTGCACAACGCAGCGTGAGGCGCTCGCGGCAGTATGGGCATTAGAGAAATTCCGTGGTTACCTAGATGGTGCCACTATCATCCTACAAAGTGACCATCAACCGTTGAAGTGGTTGTTATCGTTAAAGTCACCTAGTGGTAGGTTAGCCCGGTGGGCATTGTCACTTCAAGAGCTAGACCTTAAAATAGAATATACTCCGGGAAGGTTAACTGTGGTTGCTGATACCCTTTCCAGACCTCCAGTTGCAGAAAACGAGGTAAACTTTGTAGCTGTCGAACTATCCGTTCGCTCTGCTTCCGAAATAAGAGAAGAGCAACTCCAAGATGTCGATGTTAAGAGAATTATCGATGCTCTAGAAGAGACTAGTTCCTCATGCACTAATTATGCCAAATATTGGTCTGAAAGAGGATACCTTATATCAAATGGAATTTTATATCGTTACATCCCCGAAGAAGATGAGGATGAACCTCAATTGGTTACACCCCGCTCGGCTGTCTCCAGAATATTGGCAGAGCATCATGATGTTGCCACTGCTGGCCACTTTGGTGTGGAACGAACTCTTCACAGAATTTCTACCCGTTATTACTGGCCACATATGAGACGTGACGCGATAACTTACTTGTCAAAATGTATAGAATGTCAAAGATTCAAAATTTCTAATCTTAAACCATCCGGACTACTACAGACTCCTGTGCAGGCCCAACGTTTTGAAATGCTGTCTGTAGACTTGTTTGGCCCTCTTCCAGAAACTTCGGAAGGTTTCAAATGGATTTTTATTATAGAAGACAGTGCAAGTCGATGGATTGAAATTTTCCCATTAAAAGTCGCATCTGCTGAAGAATGTGCAAAATGTCTCGTTAACGAAGTAATATTGAGATATGGTGTGCCAAGGAAAGTTATAAGCGACAATGGACCACAGTTTGTGAGTGAGGTCATGCAGAAAGTAGCTATTTGCTTAGGCTTTACACAATCGTTAATACCCGCCTATCATCCCGCTAGCAACCCGGTAGAGAGGAAAAATCGAGACCTAAAGACTCAGCTAGCTATCCTTACTAGTGCTAATCATACTCTATGGTCTGAACAGATCCCGGCTATAAGATTCGCCTTAAACTCAGCACAATGCTAAAGTACAGGTTTTACCCCTGCATATCTTACATTTGGACGTGAGCTAAGAACTCCCGACGACGTAAACAGAGACTTACATTCTATTGTCCAAGACCAGAACTTCGTCCCACAAATAACAATCTTTCTAGATCGTCTTGCTGAAACTCTTAAAATATCCCATGAAACTCATGAACAGAGTCAAGATAACTCAAAGAGATATGCAGATGCAAGGAGACACAATGTGTCCCCTTTTAAAGTAGGAGATCGTGTTATGATAGATACTCATACCTTGAGCAAGGGTAAACAATCATTTACCTCAAAGTTTGCTCCTAAAAGAAATGGTCCTCATGTAATATGCCATGTAGTCACCCTGACTACCTTCGAGGTCTCCAATATCGACAAGCCAGAGATTCCTCTGGGAAAGTATCATATTTCCGCCTTAACACCCTATCACGGCACAGAAGAGCATGTACCCATGCAGCCGTTACGACGTAAGGGACGGCCTCCCAAATTGAAATCCAAGCCTTCATTTAATGTATCCAATTCTGTCTCCAATGATTCCCCGGCAGAGGTCAGCCAACCTTCGGCTCAGAAAATAGGAGACACCCCCACCAGGAAACCTTATCTACTTCGAGCACCCAAACCTAAACCACCTTGTTGTGTTGAATCCCGCACGGGACGTACGCGAGATTCAAAGGGGGAGATTGTAATGTGTAAACACGGAACGCGGCCCTGCCCGCTGTGAAAATTCGTATGACAGTAATTCGCGCACGCGAGTTCCCAGAAACCCTACTGACAGTTGTAGAAGTTGTTCTAGAAAATATTCATGTAACCTGTTGATTTCTATGTTTTTTTCCTATTGTTTTGCTCAGCTTCTCAGTTTAATCAGTGTATAACCTTTTTTTTATATATTCATAACACCAGTGTGTACATTGTTTGTTCAGTGTAGTTTAATTCCTAAATATAATAATTGAGGCAAATCAGTGTGTTGGTTTTGTTGTGGCAAAGAACCCCTCTGACAAATTCGTTTATCAGTATCATAAACAAAAATTCTAAGCAAGAAATTTCAAACGATAAAGGCGAGGTCCTTAATATTACTAAAAATTCGAAAATAGAATAAAGCATTATCTAAAAAAGTATTTCACATAATGAACAAATTCGTAACTATTTAAGAGTCTATATCAGATGCAAGTGAAATATAGTCTCGATTTTACCACACCCCGCGCAGACCACGGTGCATATATACAGCCAAACCGAAATTATCGCGGCGAATGTCGAAGGTGGCCGATGTTCTAGTTACAGAACGGCATAGTGGAACATTTCAGATCGGAAGATGTTAAATTATCAGAGGCGGAGTACTAGAGGTTTCGTACGACATAAACCGACGAAAAAGTTGTATTGCGTCAAGCTTATAAGCTAAGCAGTAGCTTACCCTTCATGCGTCCTTGTCCTGCAATTAATATGTAAAAACAATAAAAAAAACCCGAAATTATTTTATTTAATTTGTTTAAAAATAGCTAAAGAACTAAACAACAAAACAATTAAATCGTTAATCTACAAAAAAATTTCCATTTACCGTTTCTTATTAATGCATAGTATTATTTTAAAAAATTTTCCTATAAAATGGAAGTATCAATGTGTGTCATATCATTCAACTCAGTATGGAAAAGGCGATGAAATAATATGAAAAATATATTTGTGTTATTTTAAATTTAAACTCCAATATTTTTATCAAATATGAAAGATTATGATGATGTTACATATATTGCTGAATTCAGAAAGAAATTTTCTAAATTGAGCCTAATATACAGGATATACCATTTAGAATAAAAAAAATTAAGGCAATTTCCGATCAAACCGGAAGTAAAAGATATGTATGTGACGCGCATACTTAATCAGTATTCGGAATGTCATATGTCCATTTCCGCATATTAATGCGGGGTGTAATTTTTTTATTTTTCAGTTTTTCGGCGTTTTCTTTTTTATTTGACATTCAATTGTTTTTAATTTTCGGATTCCTTAGAAAAAAGCACATGAGTATAATTTTTTAAGTTTTTTTCCTAGGTTAAAAATACAGCAGAAAAATCGAGTAAGGTGCACTTAAAATGATCACCCTGTACATGAGGTTACTGCGCTTAAAATAAATCAAAAATAAAAATTATCATATTCACCTTTCATTGAGCCTTTCATTCTCCATATCAATATTTAGAGAAGGCAAAATGGGAAAACTTTCATTTATATTAGTCTCTCTACAGAAATTACCGGAAATAAAAGAAAATTATTACTTTTATTAATTTACGAAAAAATTCAATTTTCACTAGTACTTACTTTTTGTATTTTCTCTTTTGGGCTAATCTTCGATTTTTCTGTTTTCTGCTAGGGTATTTACGCTTATGATATGTTTTTATTTTTCCCATTGTTCTTTGCACTAATAATCACTTTCAATAACACGTCTACTTAGGTGTACACTTGATTTAAAAAAAAAACTGGTACAACTCTTGTAATCAAAAATTGTTTAGTTGTGTGCATATGTCTGTAAATAGGGCTGGCCAGGCATGTCGAGAGGGGGGTGGAGAAGAGGTGATTTACCCCGGACCTGGGTTTTTTGGAGGAGATCGGTTTTCTTTGTGTTTTTAAACTTATTAAACCTTTCTCTTTTATTTTATTCAAATGGAATTTTAAAAAATAATTAGAAAATAACTTTTTCAAAACATTTTCAAGCATGCCATATTATTTTTCAAAAAAAATAATATTTGTTACGGATAATTCTACTAATGGTTGTAATTAAAATACTAACTGAATAATGATAATTCTATTTTTAAAATAAGAACACAAAAATACCACTTGAGATTAAAAAAAATGTAAACAATGCAAACTGAACATAAAAATACAATTAAAAATAAAATAAATGAACTTCAATTACGTAATACAGAATTAACTAATATTTTGTCATTGCTCTATTAGCGTCTAAAACTGCCTGAAGTCTTGCAGGCATGGACAAAATCAGATTTCTTGCAAGGTCAACTTCTTGCGACAAGTTCTCCCAAGCGTCTTCAACTATCCCTTCCAATTCTTGGGCATTATTTGGATGGTTATTTAATTTTCTTATATATTTCACCATTAGTCCCCATACATTTTCAATTGGATTTAAATCCGGACTTTTAGATGGTCGCGGTAATAACTTTATGTTTTTATTAAGAAACCATTGCCTGACACGATGGGCCGTATGTATGGAGCAGTTGTCTGGTTGGAAAATAAAATTATTTTCCGGAAACACCTGTATTACTGACGGCAACATTATATTGTCTAATATTTCAATATATTTAATGAAATTGAGATGACCACCACTGTTCCAACACACACCTAACCCATTTAGGCTCATCCAAGCCCAGACATTGACTGAAAACCTTCCTAATATTTGTGGATCGAAAGTATATTTTTCGTCGTATCTAGTGGAAGGAGGCCTATATACGCGAACATGTCCATCGTTACAGGATTTAAAAACCTTTTCGTCAGAAAAGACAACTTGTCCCCAGAAATTTTCATCATTGATTATATAGTTGTGTGCAAAAATAATCCTACCATGCTTCTTTTCTTCTGAAAGTTTGTATTTTTTTAGCCACTTCAAGTCGGTTTGTAGTTTTATTCTTCTGCAAGCAGTAGATACCGAAGCAGGGAAATTTGTCTCTGAAATTGCATTTACTGCAGTCTGAAAAGGGTTTTCTATTAGGTAATTTATAAGATTTTCATCTTCTTGATTATTGTTCTTTCTGGGCCTACCGGAACCAACTTTACGGGATACCGTTTGGCTGGTTTTCCATTGTTTTTTAACACTCATTATCGTGATTTTACTCACATTGTATTCAGCAGCAAGTCTTCTTATGGACCAACCATCTTCAATTTTAGAAACAATTCGAAATTTTTGAATATCTGTCAGATGTCGAACCATTTTTAATAATGACGCCACTGATTAACGTCAAAGTGACATTTGTAATATTATTAATATCAATCAAAGAACGAATGATTTACATAGCTAAAAGAAAGTGTACCAGTTTTTATTGAAATCAAGTGTACCCACTTTATAACAAATAAGTAAATTTGAGATATCTCTAGAATACACACGCCACTGTTGTTTACGAAAATCGCAACGTGGTTCCTAAGAGCCCGATTCCCCCTCCCGCAAACGAGTCCAGTGTATGCAAGTGCATCCGTGTTTCCGAAATATCATGCGAGATGGCAGCTATTATCGGATAACAGATATGCAGTTTTTAGTTTTCTAATAAATTTATTTTCAACTAATCCAAGAGTTGGGTTACATGAATATAAACGTTACAAACAGTGACTAATGTCGGAATGTTAAAAAATTTGGATACAAAATATTTAAAATGCATGCGAAAATTTTTTGACGACTAAAAAAAAAAATTACATTCCGACATTTAATACATATTTTTGAAAAATTTTGTAAAAATGGCACTCAAATCGGATAAGTTTTAAACGAGATATTTGAGAATTATGATTTAATAGGGTATATAAGACTCTTAACATAATACATCAAAAATACATAGACCAAACATTTTAGTAAATCCTATTCGCCACAACTCAAAAAGAATATACTTAGTGATAATAAAATCTTATAAATAATATCTTAAATAAATACGGCCGATAAATACCAATGAAGTTTGCGATTTAGATAAATTGCACGACAAAATTATAGCATTCATGCAAGAAGCAAATAAAACACAAACATATGACATAAAAAAAATCATTAACCAAGTAGTACTTACAAGGATTAAAGGATACAATCGACGGAGAAATCAAAAAGAGAACAGAACTCGAAATAAAATATGAAGGATTGAAAAAATAATACGAAATATTAGAAAAGACTCTTAAAAATAGTACACTGAAAGAAATTTCTACTAACCATAAATAAAAAATGACTAGCCCCAAAAAAATATCTGCATTAAATATTCTCTAAATAGATTACTTTGTAATCGCAACAAAAACGATTTTGCCAAGGCGCACTTATTTACCGTTAAAAAAAGTTTTTCTAAATATTTATTTATTGCTGTAGGTTGATAACTTTGTTATCAGGATTCAGAGCCCTACAGCTTACACTGTATAAATAATAAATACCTAGCAATGCCAACAAATACTCCTTTTTGTTCTGGTAATCTCACTCTGTAAACATTGTATAAATGTGTACTGGATCTAGCAGTCCTGCCATTAGAAAAAAAATTTGCTACCATAGAAAGAATTTTTGGTCGTAGAGTATTCTGCGAGCACACATATGAGGGTGATTGGTAGGTCAATGTATAACTTTGAAGGCGTATTAGTAGCGAGCTTATTTGCAATTTGCATAATATCCATTATGCAAAACTCGATAGTTTTTGAGAAATTTTAATTATTAGTTTACACAGTACAAATTACATAACAAAAATTATTTAAATTGTTTGATAATATTAAAATACAAGAGATAAAACCTTCACTTGTTGTAAAAAACTATCTGTATTAAAATATTTCAAAAACTGTTGGGTTTTGCATAATGGACATAATGGTTATATCAATTGCAAATGAGCTCTACTAACAAGCCCTCAAAGGAATACGTCGATCTAACAGTCACCCTGTATATACAGGGTGATTCAGATTTATTACTAATAACTTTAACAACTGTTAGATGTCAGCAAAATGAAGTTATTTTGCATAAAGCATGAGTATAAATTTTCCATTGGGGTTTTTGTTTTCAAGATATAAGATGTCGAAATATATTTGTCTTTTTTTTTTAACTAAAAATTATTACTTATTATTTATATTTGGTATTATATACTAGTGTTAGGCTGCATCTATTTGACTAACTCGTTTTTTCTACACGGTAACTAAAATATCTTGGAGTAAATGATCATATTTTCAGAAACCCAAAAAACTACATTTTTGATATCCTTTATTTCAAAAGCGATGGCCTCTACGAAAAAATTATACCACAAAATACTTATATATTTATACTGTTAAATGTAGAAAACATTATTATGATAAAATCTTCATTTTGTCATAGTTACACATTTATTTATTATTTAAAATATTTTCAGTTTGAAATAGCGAATTTCGAAATTAGATATTTTTATTAAATATATTTTTTAGAAAAAGATAGTGAAACTTAACATACAAAACTTAATATTTAATATTAAAACACGTTCTCTAACAATGTTTTGATCCAAAAAAATTTTAATAGCACTCCCGCCTCGCCAAGATAGGTTTAAATCGATGTTAAAATTTTTGGGTTAGTAATATTGAAAAACGAAAACATTTGGTTCATTCTAAATATCATAGATTTAATATATAAAATTATAGGAAGTACTGATGCGTTTTTTTTAAGCAACAAAATACAAATATTTTATTTGGTGTCATTTTATGAAACTAAGTAATCGTATTTTCCAGGTAAAAAAAAATACGCATCAGTATTGCCTGTAATTTTATATCTTAAATCTACCTCTTTGGTATTTAAAATGAACCGAATCTTTTTTGTTCTTCGATATTACTAACGGAAAAATTTGAACAGTGATTTATAAATTTACGTTGGATATCTGCATGGTGAAAACACAACCAAATGATTCATTTAAGGAAACAAAGGACTAATAAATAATAGATACATATTTGAAAATCATTGATTTTTTATGCGTAAGTATATAGAAGTAGTGTTAGGTACACAAAATGACAAATATCATATTAAAATGTAATTAAGATAGTCATTATTATACCCTCGAATACTTTGTCATATGTTGTAGTCTTTAAGGCCAAAATACTCTAATCTCGACTTGTAAGACATTTTCACAAAAAACTTTGACTATGAAAAAATAATAGGATTGCGGGTATCCGAATGACACTTTATTTTATAAATGCACGAAGTAGTTATGATTCTAGTAAACGTTATATAGAGAACAAATCCTACTTCTTAACAACAAAGACCAGCCCTAATATTCTTAATGGCGTCACACCGTCTACGCGTGCGTCGCCTACAAACAAAATGTCGAATTATAGAGCGCAGATTTATGGTTAACAGACAGCTTACTAACCGTAGATATGTACATTTTAACCACTAAAAAGTCAATCTCAACTAAAGGCACTTATTTACCATAAAAGAACACTTGGTTATCCTTAATAAAAAAATTAAAAAAAATAGTCGAGTTAGTTTAAGTAAGTGCTGTTGTTGGGATAATTAGTCAAAGATTTAAGGTTGCAAAAGCTCATTAGCAGAACAGCAAAAAAAATACTTATGATAATGCAGATCATTTTAGCAAAACATTTTATTTGGTCGATTTCGCTCATTGTACATTGTGTATCTAGTAGTAAAAGCCAATACATTTTCGGACGACAGACGATGTAAATTAAAGTCCGGGAATGTACTTTTACTACTAGTATATATACTATTTTTCCTGAAATCTCAATCAATATTATTATAAATTAAGGAATTTTTATTGAATTTATTTTTTTTACAATCTAATTGCTTATGAAATCGTTTCCTTGTCAATCACTGTTTATTTATTGTTGTGATAAAAGTCAGATTCGGTGCTTATTTCGCTTTAATACTTGTAAGTGCTAAAAAATATTAAAAAATATTTGAAATGGACAGTGATGATGATGTCCAGGTGTTTGGGACACCAAGAGAGTTACTAGCAACTGCAAAAAAAGTGACTTTAAATTTAATGTTCTATTTTTTACTAAAATATGCATTTTTGACATGGGTTGGTTTGTCTGCGTGTATTTATTTACTGTCTAACATATATATAAAACACCTGTACGGGAGTTACTTTCCCGGCTTAGGTCGGAAAAGTAACTTTCTTGTACTGTTTTATGATGGTTGCTTAGAAACGTACTAAAATACTAGAATAGCCTATTTTGGGATCTGAAATTGCGCCGAGAAAGTAAACATTCTTGAGCGATTTCAGAAAAATGATATTATTATATTTGACATTGAGAGTATTAATGAAAATCTAGCGAAATCAACAATAGAAATATTGACTCTGCACTTAAATTTAAATCATAATGTACGTGATATAAATAATAACATTGGCAAACAAACATCTAAAAACCTATTGTAATTAAATCACTTCTTTCCAAATGAAAATCGAAGTATTAAAAATGTACGAAAAATTAAACAACACCAATATAAGTATATCAGAAGTATTAAATAATATAGAAGACAGAAAATGGAACAAAATTCTCAGACAGCATTTGAATGAAGCCAGAGCAAAAAAATTAAATGCTTTTATAAAAAAAAATAAACTATACATATACAAAGAGGAGTACACAGCTGAACAATTAGCAGAAAACGAACAAAGCACAGACAAACAACAAAACCTAGAATAAGAAAAAAAAATCAGAAAACACAAATAGCGCCCCAGCCACACCAAGCATAAGAAAGAGGGATGACATAGAGACAGAAAGAGACCAGACTAAATACACACCGGAACTAGAATCTAAAAAAATTGAAAATACAAGCCATTGCAACTGCACCGTTGCGAAGATTTTCTTCCAGACTAATGCCACAAAAGACACTAAATATTGAGAATTCCGGATTACAATCTAATATACAACAATGGTAACTTAAACCAAAATGTTGGGATAACAATATACAGGGTGTCCTGAAAAAGGAGACCATTCCGGATTCCTTGAGCAAAAATAATAGAACTTTCACAATGCCATTTTTCATTTTAAACCCCCATGTTCGATATACAAAGTTTGCGGTTTAAAAATATATTTTTTTTAAATAACTCGAGTATTTCGTTATTTAAAATTTGGTACAGTCTTCAACTTAACGTCACATCTTTTGAAGAAAAAAAAAAAAAAATTAATTGTCAAATACTTAAAATAGAGGGGTTCCAGTACCCACTGACCTCCTTAGTTTTTTAGTACCTGTGCCAATGACCCCCAAACTATCTTTTTTAAGTTAACTATCCATTTTGGATTATTCTATGTCTCTTAACAAATTTCGATAAAATGCTTCGTTTTAGAGACAAGTTGAAAAATATTGGTGCCTACGCGCTTACGGTAAACCCATAATTTTCAAATATCCCTAAATTAAGTCAGCCGCTTTCGTAAACAAATTGTAATTCCCTGGATATGATAGAATTGTTTATTTACTGTCAAAGTAAATTTTTATTAAGTTAAAAGTTTTTTATAAGCTAGAAGTGTTCTTGTAAGTAAAAAAAAACCAACATGGCTTGTAGACAAGGAATTGTACCCTTTTCTGAAATGACGGATATGATTTTCATCATGGGTAAGATTTAAATATTTCTGTAAACTGTAAACTTTATTTCCATTTCTCGATTAGGGAAATGTGATTCCAATGCTTGTTTTGCTGCCAGGCGCTATGCCGAAAAATGTCCCAATCGATTTCATCCCAAAATAAAAAATGTTTAATCATCTAAGGGCGACTGGAAATTTAAGGGAAAGACGGAGGGGAAATTGCAGCCAACTTCGTGCGATTCAATCTGAACAGGAAGAGGAAATTTTAAGATTTGTTGCAGAAACACTGAAAATTAGTAATAGGGTCTTGCCTAAGCAGGTCGAAAACATTGGGAAAACTCAGGTACACACTATTTTATGGAGTCAGCAGCTGTACCCATTCCATATCCAAAAAGTACAGACTCTTTTGCCTCAAGACTTGTATTATGTAGATGGTTATGTGAAATGAATAAACGAGATCTACGTTTTATCAGAAACATTTGGTTTACTGATGAAGCTACCTTTACGAGAAGCGGCAATGTATGGGCAAGTGTCGTAATTTTCTTTTGGGTCCATTATTTTGTAAAGGGTTACCTTTTAGGAGGGAAAATAAAACCCTTATTAAAAAATTAAAAAATATATTACCAAACTTTTGGGTAAAAATATATCTTAATAATTCGAAACAATAGCATGAGACTTTCTCGGGTCCTAGGTTTACTACTTGCAAATAAATGAATTGGACGCAATGCACTTTAACAATAAAAAACAAATATGCTCAAATTCAGCAATGAGTTAAACAATTTCCTTAAAATTAAAATGGTTATGGGTATGCATATTTTACCTAAACAAATGAATTATAAAATACTGTTTCTTTGTTTGTAAAAAAATTAAATGGTCAAATGTGCATACTGGTATAGAATGGCCAATCTGTACGAAAGCGATATTTTATTTTAATCGAATATTAATCAAACCACAAATTAAATTATCAGTTATAAACAAGTGCATTCCGCACCGGAATGTAGTTAGTTCAACAAATAGAACAGGACATACAATTTCGGACTTCAAACAAAATAAAATACTGGCAAATATAGTTATTTCAGGAAGGTAAAATAAGGGACAGCATTATCTTCTGGCTTTCACACTAAAATTTATTAAGCGGATTTTTATTTCACTAAAAACAGACGTAGAGGCACGTTAACGTTGTATTAAAGATGATAACCTCGTACAGTTGGTTGATTGAGTAGGAATTGATGTGGCCAATTGGGGAAGAAAATTAAGTTTTACTTACAAGTTTTTCAGCGGAACACTTTTCACACACTGACTCTAAATAAATAGGATATCTCTATATCCTTAGAATACAATAACACCAAGCTATTCAACTATACTCATTGACTAAAATGTACTCAAGCCCTAGGCAGAACAAATTATGTATATCATCGATTGTCAATCGATTTTCAGGAACCACTTGTTGCTTCTTTCACCGTTCCTACTCCAGTCCCGCTTAAAGCGTCTTTTTCATACCTCCCTTCCTGGAGAGCGCGCGTTTTCCACATACCTTTATAGAGAGAACCGTCTTCAGGGTAATAATGTAAGTTTAACTCCGCAAGCATGCCGCATAAAGCATAAAAATAAAATTATTGCCTTCTGAAGAAAAATGAACCGTTACACTCACCCTCTCCACCAATAGAGGTTTTCTCGATAGAAAACCGAGAATTACCAATAACCTAGTAAATTCTTTAGCTTTAAACATTCTCTCACACATGCACATCTGATTCATCAATACGACACCAAGCTAAAGAATTAATTATAGTCATATACCAAAGTTCCTTTCGTACCAGCACCCGCGCGGGATTTCATGCATACAGCACACAAACATACAAATGACTATTTTGATAATAGTAAGTGACTAACCATAAAATAAGTTCTTGGAGAAAGTGAATGTAAGGTCATTATTAAAAGTTAATCTAAGAAATATCAAGAATAAGTAAAGTATTTAATTTTCATAATTCAAGTATGTTTATCAAACTATTACGGTAGCATAAAATGGAAACCAATGAAGTCAAACCCACGAGCAACATTCTGAGCTATCTGGGCTGTGGTGATATATTTGTAAGGTGTTGTGTAAACGCATTTACAACACCGCCTAAGAACTAAAGTTGTCAGTGATAAGAGCATAGGCTTTAACTTAAATTAATACTAGCAAAATAGGAAATATTTTGCATGAAGGAACCGATCATAAATGTTAGTAGGATCAATCATCCAAAACTTAAAATTGACCGAACTGACTTAAACATTACTTTACTTTAAAGAGCCATGACAATTTTTCAGAAATACAAATTATTAATTCCAAAATAAAATCTCCTTTGACTACTTCTTATTTGGATTAGTTATGAAACTACGAGTGAATATTTGTCTCGTTTAACGTATAAAAAAAATCCTACAAAAAAAAATAAACTTCACTAAACTGATCGGGAGTGTATAAAAATAAGGGGAACACAGCATTAGTAATGATACTAATCTGTGAGGGGACATAGTTTCTAAAATTAACCTACAGGCCTTCTTGAAAATAGAAATTATGTTGTGGTGATCAATAAATTTTCCATTAAAATAATACTTAACTGAAAATCTAAAGATTGCAGGGGAGATTCGAGACAATATTTAATTGTAGTACAAAAGTACCTATCTGAATAAAGGGTAGGGCGCCAGAAATTTTTAAAGGAGAAATTTCAACCTTGGAATATATCTACGTAGAAAAATCGTTCTACAAAAGAGAAATACTAACTCAAAATCTTAGCAATGTCATAAGACATAGAGGCTGAAAAAAAATATAAGAAAATTCGTATATTATACCAAGAATAACTATAAAATAAAGTGTATAAAAACACGTTAAAATAGAAGAACTAAATTCTAATACTAAGTAAATTTACCAATTGATAAATTCGACAAGGGTCAATTAATTGAGAAGGACGATATGAAGGAGTTATAAATCTTTTTCTTCAAAGTCACATTGGTTGGGTTTTAGGTCTTTAATATGCCAGCGGCCTAGTGGCTGGCCATACATATCAACTAATTCATACACCACGGGAGAAATTACTTGGGTTACCCTACAAGGAATATATTTTGGAGCTAGTTTCCCAGAAAAACCTTTAGAAGCATCCGATAAATAATGTGTGCGTTTCCACACGGTATCGCCTAATTCGAAACGTAAAGGACGTTTACGTAAATTGTATTGCTTAGCATTTTGTTCATAAGAGCGATGTAAGCGTTCTTTTACCTCAGAATATATTTCTGGTAATTTAGACATTTCGTCAGCCCAAAATAAATTATTCTTTACCTCAAAATCTTTGAAGTAGCTGTCGAGGAATAAAAATCTCCGGAGACAGGAACATGTCTCCCAAAAACTAAATAAGCAGGGGGAATGCTAGTTGTATCATGTTTGGATAATCGTAATGCCTGTGTGATCTCTGGTAGGTTCTCGTCCCACTCACGATGATTGTCTTTAATATAAGAAGAAATAGCCGTTTTTAGAACTCGATTAACACGTTCGTTTGGATTAACTTGAGGGTGGTATTTGGCGTTAAACCAAATCTTTGGAATAGAATAGGATTTTAAAAATTTCTGAAATTCCTTAGAAGCGAATTGGGAACCGTTGTCAAAAATAACAATTTCAGGGATTCCAAAGATAAGAAACACTTGTTCGCGTAGAAATTTAATCATGGGAGCCGTAACCGCTCTACGCAATGGTTGCACTAAAACGTACTTGGTAAAATAGTCTGTAACGACGAAGACGTATTGATTTCCTTTTTTACTCTTGGGAAAAGGGCCCATTAAATCCATAGAGATGGCTTGGAACGGAAAACTAATATTTTTTTCGTTACCCATAAAACCGGGACGAGCTACGTTCGCGCTCTTTTGAGCTGCGTAAATTTGGCAGTTTTTTACACACTTGCTCACTGACTGTCTAAGCTCTGGCCAGTAGTAAAACTATTCTGGACATAGTTTTAGAAGTTCCTAGATGTGCAGAGGATGGTAAATCATGCATTTCATGTAAAATCAGTTCGCGATTTTCTGTAGGGATGACTAATTTCCAATCGGGGACGTTAGAACTATTAGGCAATATCGAAGGGAAATGTTTATAGAGACAATTATTCATGACCTTAAAGTCGGGGTATTGATCAGGGAGATTTGTAACTTTGGCTATCATGCCGAGATACCAGGCGTCTGGTTTTAGGGCTTTTACGTCTATTAAAACTATATTACGTGACAAGGCGTCGGGGATTATGTTCTGGGTTCCAGGATGATGCTGGACGTCAAAGTCAAACTGAGCTAAACGAAGACACCACCGGGATAATCGACCTGTGGGTTCTCGAAGACGATGTAGCCAAGTGACGAGCAATCGGTGATAACGGTAAATTTAGTACCTTCAATATATCCTCTGAATTTTTCTACACCAAAGATCACGCCAATAAGCTCGCGCTCGGTAGATGAGTACTTGCATTCCGCGGCAGTAAGTGCTCTACTTGCAAACGCAATAAGGTGTTCAGCACCATTAATTTTTTGAAATAACACTACCCCTACTCCTACGTCAGATGCGTCTGTTTGTATAAAGAAAGGTTGACTGAAATCGGGGGAAGCTAGTGCAGGAGCTGAAGTCATTCGAGACTTAATTTCTTGAAAAGCTGACTCCGCTTCGGGAGTCCAGACTGTAGGTTGGCCTTTCTTACGACCTTTTAAGAGGGAGTTAATTGGCGCAGCCAAAGTTGAAAAGTCTTTAATAAACCGACGATAATAAGAGACAAGTCCTATAAGTCTTTTAATTTCAGTAGTATTATTTGGGGTCTTAAAATTGACGATAGCTGAAACCTTATCGGGATCTGAGCGGAGGCCGTTCTGATTGATAATAAATCCTAGAAAAGATAGGGAAGAACGACAAAACTCACATTTGTCTAGGTTAATTTTAAAGCCCGCTGCTGATAAGCGTTCGCAAATAAGGGTTAGAGTATCGATATGACTTTCAAAGGTCGGGGAGGCTATGACGATATCGTCAAGATATACAAAAACAGGTCCATTCAGAAGGTCAGGGCCTAAAAAGACGTTCCATAGTACGCTGCAGCGTTTGAGGACTATTAGAAAGACCAAACGGCATTACTACAAATTCAAAGAGACCCATACCAGGTAAACAAAAGGCCGTTTTTTCCCGTGAGGACTTTTCTAATGGTATCTGCCAAAATGCTTTTCGCAAATCTATGGATGTAAGATATCGAGAATCACATAATCTGTTTAGGATTGAATCTATAAGAGGAAGTGGATATGCATCCTTAATGGTAACGGAATTTAATTTTCGACCATCGAAACAAGCACGTAGTTCACCATTCTTTTTTTTTAACTAGAAGAATTGGTGAAGACCAGGGAGAGTTAGATGGCTGAATTACCCCTAACTTAAGCATGTCATTAACTTCTTTATGCAATTCTTTTTGAATAGCAGGAGAAAGCATATACTGTCGTTGTTTAAATGGGCGCGTATCACCCGTATCAATAAAATGTTCCACCATATTGGTTTTTCCCAAAGAACTAGACGATAAATGTTTAAAATTTTCGATAGTTTTATTTAACGTACATTGCTCTTCAGCAGACAATGATTCGTGAGACTGAATGGAATTTATTACACTAATATTAAGTGTATCTGCAAAAGACCAGGTATTCTTAGGAAAGTTAAAACAGATATTAAATGTTGCACCGAAATCAACACCTAAAATGAACGCAGTTTTTACTGAAGGTACAACCAAACATTTCATTTCCTTGGTAATATCATGAAGGCTAAAGGGTAAACTTACTTCCCCTAAAACATCTTGCAAAGCCCCATCGGCTGTGGTAACGGTAAAAGGTAACGTATTTATTTTATATGAAATCTTATTATTTTCCAAAAAAATCTAATCCGGCCCATCCTATAATAGTATTAGATGCCCCGCTATCAAGTAAACAAGTAACAGGCACTGAATCAATTTCAACTTCAAGGTAGGGTCGCGTATCACCAGGCATAGTACTGCACAGTGGAGACAGATCTGAAGGAATATAAAAATCACGGACAATAGCTAACCATTTATTCCATTCATCGGCCGTTGGCATAAAAGAATTATTAAGTTTACAATAATTTTCTTTAGAGTTGCTTGACTTTATATCAACACCCGGTAAATAATGATAAACTACGATATTTAAATTTAAATCCGAAAAACACAAGAAAATTAACGATCTGACCTTAGGCCAGAACAAACCATCTAAACCACAGCCTAAAGCTGGTATAGCTAAGTTGGCAATATTATTATTTACTATATGTTGTTTTAATTGACACAAGGAACTATATAAGCTTTCATAAGTTGGTTGATCAAAAAACAAATTTTTAGTCACTAAATAATAAATAAACCGACGAGAATTAGGTAATACAGCAAGCCCACCAATTTCCTGTTGCTGTGAAATCAAAAAATTTACAGAATTAAATCTTCTTTTAAATTGAGCTGCAATGCCCGCATTCATATGAAAATCACCGGAGACACAGTGAGCTAATGAGAATTGTAATGGTGCCGAAAAGAGGTCATCCTGTATTTCGGAAAACTGTAATAGTGAACCTTCAGGTATATTTGGAAAATATACAAACGGAAAATTTAAATTTTTTGACTTCGACTTTGTAGCAACTTCACACCTACTTGCTGTCGCTTGACGTGCCTAACAGGTTGCCGGGCCGGCTGGACCGAACAGAGGTAGCTGCTTTTGGGATTGCTCCCGTTTTCGGAGGGTTGACATTTAAATTCTGGTTGCCCTGAGGCAGTGATGTTCGTGGTTGATCTAAATTTTGGTTTGGAGGTATCGTGTTTACCCTGGACGAACTTCCTATTTTGGACGCGATACCTCTTGCCCCGTTTTTTGAACTACATTTTGAACAAGAAGTGCTATAAATTCCTTTTTCACCACAGCCAAAACAAAATACGGTTTTATTTTCTGTACATTCTCGATACGAATGGCCAGGATGTTGGCAATTCCAACACTTAATTTTAGAAATTATATTAATTACCTTTCTGAGGGCTTGACGTCACCGAAGATACCACGTCATAAACTGATAGACAAGCAAGGTCTGGTTCCAACAAACCTTGTTTCCTAGTGGGAGGAGGATGGTATTTATCATTACGCGTTTTAAGTTCTTGAATTATGCGACATTTATCTTTTAATTCCCTCAAAGAGTTGGTTTCTGTTAAAATTAATTTATCAGAGAAGGGGTTGAGGTTACGTCTTATGTGTTTTATGATTTCCTCTTCAGTACGAGGTGTCATAAGCCGATTAAATAATATAGAAAAGTACATTTTCATTAATCCCTTGAGTCCGTGCTTTAATTTCCGCCAACAAATCGTCCTCATAATCTACTGGTAAAAAGTCACGTTTCAAACAGCTAATTCCTTCCAAGATCGAACTTCCTTTTTAATATTTCGGAACGAAATTAATGCTGGTTCACTAAACAAATCTACTGCCGAAATGAACAAGTCATCCTCGCTTATATGCCTGGCCTCGCAAAGTTCATTAACTCTTTCCAAAAAAGACATTACACTTTCTTTGGACGGGAGTCCCGAGAATTTAATTCCCCATTTGCTCATCGCTATTTGTTTAGCAACTACCGGAAGTACGGCAGATTCCGCCCTTAACGTTGACGACGCCACTGGAGTAGGTAAACTATTATCCTTGGCCTCTATGAAAAATTCCGAAATTATCAATAAGTTAGCCTCGAATCTATCTACTATAGCAGTTTCGGTGTCATCACTCGGTTTTAACAAAGAACAGCGACGCTTAACATGAGCCAATCGTGACTCAATTCGACGAATTTCCAACTCGGAAAGTAAAGTCTCACCACGAAAAACTAAATTTAACAAATTAACCAACGTAGCCTCAATCTCTTCAACTTCTTCCGCAAAATCAAAATCAGTCTTAATAGTAAATTCAAAACCATCCTTCTCCTTAGCTAAAACACCACGAAATTGCGCTCTACGCAACACTTGTGTACCCTCTGGTACAATACCACGTGATTTAAGCTCAAAAATTATCTCCGGGGACAATAAATCATTTGGTTCCATTTTACTATTCATTATAAAAAACGGAAAACTCTAAAATAGCTGCTAAATGCACAATTTTACCAAGAGCTCGTACTAAGAAATTGTAAGTTTACTATGTACTTTACGTATCCTAAACACTTCCTATATTGCAAAATATCAATAATTTATAATTCATAAATTATAAAAATATCAGTAAAATTTCCCTTAATACACCCCTGTCTATGGTATTTTCAATATGATAATCTATAAATTCACTAACCGATATTTATTTAAAGTGAAATATTTAAATTCAACACGTAAAAATTAAAAATATGAAATGACTATTCATTAGTAATAAGTCAAAATATTACGGCTGTAAAACGCCATTCGTGTAAACAAATTTTTTATCTACATAGATATTCGAATCAAGCGGCTCGCTTCGTCGTTCTGCTGCAAGGCTACGGTACTATCCGTCTTACAAACTTTTTTAGATTACATAATATAACGTAATTCATCTAAAATAAAGCGCATTTCACCCAGTCATTTATTTTTTAAAGCAAGGCCCCACTATTGGGATAGCCAGTGTAAAGGGTTACCTTTTAGGAGGAAAAATAAAACCCTTATTAAAAAATTAAAAAATATATTACCAAACTTTTGGGTAAAAATATATCTTAATAATTCGAAACAATAGCATGAGACTTTTTTGTCATAGGTTAACTACTTGCAAATAAATGAGTTGGATGCAATGCACTTTAACAATAAAAAACAAATATGCTCAAATTCAGCAATGCGTTAAACAACTTCCTTAAAATTAAAATGGTTATGGGTATGCATATTTTACCTAAACAAATGAATTATAAAATACTGTTTCTTTGTTTGTAAAAAAAATTAAATGGTCAAATGTGCATATTGGTATAGAATGGCCAATCTGTACGAAAGCGATATTTTATTTTAATCGAATATTAATCAAACCACAAATTAAATTATCAGTTATAAACAAGTGCATTCCGCACCGGAATATAGGTAGTTCAACAAATAGAACAGGACATACAATTTCGGACTTCAAACAAAATAAAATACTAGCAAATATAGTTATTTCAGGAAGGTAAAATAAGGGAAAACATTATCTTCTGGCTTTCACACTAAAATTTATTAAGCGGATTTTTATTTCACGCACTAAAAACAGACGTAGAGGCACGTTAACGTTGTATTAAAGATGATAACCTCGTACAGTTGGTTGATTGAGTAGGAATCGATGTGGCCAATTGGGGAAGAAAATTAAGTTTTACTTACAAGATTTTCAGCGGAACACTTTTCACACACTGACTCTAAATAAATGGGATATCTCTATATCCTTAGAATACAATAACACCAAGCTATTCAACTATACTTATTGACTAAATGTACTCAAGCCTTAGGCAGAACAAATTATGTATATCATCGATTGTCAATCGATTTTCAGGAACCACTTGTTGCTTCTTTCACCGTTCCTGCTCCAGTCCCGCTTAAATCGTCTTTTTCCTACCTCCCTTCCTGGAGAGTGCGCGTTATCCACATACCTTTATAGACAGAACCGTCTTCGGGGTAATAATGTAAGTTTAGCTCCGCAAGCATGCCGCATAAAGCATAAAAATAAAATTATTGACTTCTGAAGAAAAACGAACCGTTACAACTTGACTGGTCATCCATTTTTGCAATTTCTTCAAAACACACTGCCCGATTTACTAAATGAATTGCCTTTACATGTAACACAAAACTTTTGGTTTCAACTAGACGGTGCTCCTCATTTTGCTAGACATATTAGAAACTATTTGAATCAAATCTTTTCTGATCGCTGGATTGGTCGGGGCCGAGATGCTCCATCCAGTGGCCGCCCTGTTCCCCAGACCTTACTCCCTTAAACTATTCAGTCTGGGGATTTATGAAAGATTTTGTGTATATGTTTCCGATTTTGGGCGAGAATCATTTAAGAGAAAGAATCTGTGGTGAATGTATTGAGCCACCCCTGACATAGTTATTTAATATAGGTTGTTAATATCAGATCAATTAGTTTTGAAAAGCCCCAAGTTCTGTCATCGTTAAGAAGATTCCTTGGAATGGCCAATTATTACAGATATTTAATCCCAAAAGCTGCTGACATTCAAGCTTCTCTGAATGAATTTCAAAAAGGAAATCCGAAAGATAATCAGAAACTCAACTGGTCCCAAGAACAAAATCAAGCCTTTGAGAAACGAAAAGAAGCTATTGCAAACGCTACATTATTGGTACATCCATCAGATACTTCTCCATTGTCATTAATGGTTGATGCTTCTGATTTTACCATTGGTGCTGTATTACAACAAATGGAGAACAATCAGTGGAAACCACTAGGATTTTTTTCGAGAAAATTATCAATTTCTCAAAAAAAATGTAGTACTTATGACACAGAGAACTTTTGGCAATTTACGAAGCAGTGAAACATTTTCGATATATGGTTAAAGGTAGAGAATTCATCATCTACACGGACCACAAGCCACTGACATTCGCTTTCAATAAAAAGTCACATAATCTTAATTCTAGACAATCCCGCTATCTTGATTTTATCAGTCAATTTTCAACAGATATAAAACATATTCCTGGAAAAGAAAATATAGTAGCAGATGCCTTGTCACGAATTTCTACACATAATTTGCAAAACTTCTCTGTTGGATGGAAAAAAGCTCAAGATGATGATACTGAACTTCAAAATTTTCTTTTTGGGAATTCTTCTCTAGAATTTAAAAAATTTGAAATTCCTGAATGCAATGAAGAAATTTATTGGGATGTATCAACAGGTGATATTCGACCATATGTTCCACAAAAGTTTAGGCGAGAGATATACAACAAGATTCACAATTTGTCTCATCCTGGTTATAAAGCAACAATAAAGATTATCAAGAGCAAATATATTTGGCCAAACATTGAGAAAGATATTCGAAGCTGGGCTACATGTTGCATACCTTGTCAAAAATCAAAAATTACAAGACATGTTTGCAGTCCAAAAGCTACATTTAAAATTCCAGATACCCGATTTGAATATGTTAATATCGATATTATAGGACCTTTACCACCATCAAACGGTTATACATACTGCCTAACATGTATAGACAGGTATACGAGGTGGCCTGAAGCCTTCCCTATTCCAGATATAACTGCAGAAACTGTAGCAAAGGCTTTCTATAGTGGATGGATTACTCGGTTTGGAGTTCCATTGAAAGTAACAACTGATCAAGGAAGGCAGTTCGAATCATTTTTATTTAAAGAATTTTCTAAAATATTAGGAATTCATCTTTCCTGAACTACTCCATATCATCCATGTGCAAACGGTATGATAGAAAGGCTACATAGAACTATTAAATCAGCCATTAAAGGTCATGCTAATCAAAGGTGGACTGAAGTATTTCCTACTGTTTTACTTGGAATAAGAACAATTTTAAAAGAAGATATAGGTTCCTCCTGTGCAGAATTGGTATACGGTACAACCTTACGAATCCCGGGAGATATGGTCGTCCAAACAAAAGTACACAGGAAATGTTAAAAAATCTACAAGAGGTAATGAATCAAATGAAACCGAAAAGGGCATCTGATCATAGCTTAAAGAAAATTTTTGTATATAAAGAACTTAAAGATTGTTCCTACGTATTTGTAAGAATAGACGCTGTTAAAAAGCCTTTAGTATGTTCGTATAGTGGACCATATAAAATTTTAAAACGATCAAAGAAATACTTTCAATTATTAATAAATGGAAAAGAAAAGAACATTTCTTTAGACAGGTTAAAACCGGCGTTCATTGAAAATTTGGAAGAGGGGCAGATATATTCAAAAGAAACCGACAAATTAATAAAAGAGATTAAACAAAACGTCAAGATTAATGAAACATACCGAACACGATATGGGAGAAAAGTTAGATTCAATTTAATCTAAATTTATCATTATCATTAGGGGGGGAGTAATGTGGTGAATGTTTTGAGCTACCCCTGACATAGTTATTTAATATAGGTTGTTAATGTCAGATCAATTTTGATTAAAAATATGGTTATCACATAAATAGCATTATCATTAATAGTTCTACAAATCCTTCAAGCTGGAGGGTAGTTCAGGTTGAAGCCAAATACGTTTTTTTTTATTTCTACTGTTTTTTTTTACTAACGAATTATAAATAATTTTAAGAAAATAATGTGTGTTAAATTTGGTATCATGTTATAATGCTACTAATTTATAAATAATTGTAGATTGTGAATCCATTGCGCCCAGCAATTTTTTGTCTGGGTACCATTGACTTTAGAAATAGTTTTTTTTGGCTTTTTCTTTATTAATATTTTTATACCTATTGCAAAATTTGAATAAATTGTTTACTTTTAGTATTTGAAATTCAGATTACCGTAAGCCGCGTAGGCCCCAATATTTTCCAACTTATCTCTAACACGAAGCATTTTCTCGAAATTTGCTGAGAGATATAAAATGATCCAAAATGAATGGTTAACTTAAAACAGATAGTTTGGGAGTCATTGGTGCAGATACTAAAAAACTGGGGGGTCAGTGGTTACTGAAACCACTGTATTTTGAATACTTGACCATTAATTTTGTTTTTTTTTCTTCAAAAGATGTGACTCATTAAGTTGAAGCACTGTACCAAATTTTAAATAAATATCTTACGAAATACTTGAGTTATTTAAAAAAAATTATATTTAAACTTCAAACTTTGACTCCCTGTATATCGAACATGGGGGTCTAAAATAAAAAATGGCATTGTGAAAGTCCTATTATTTTTACTCAAGGAATCCATGGTTACCGGATTGGCCTCCTTTTCCGGACACCCTGTATATTAAAAATAATTTAAATTACACTTATGACGTAATAAATTTTGATAACATTAAAGTCATCTTCTTGAAAGTAAAGCATAATGAAATATTTCATATAATTTGCATATATATGCAATCAACTGGCCCATATACTTTCAATTACAACCTAAATGAATATTTAAAAATTATTTCCAATGAGAAATCGGATACCTATGACAATAATTATTATAGGAGATATTAATAAATGGCATATACCTACTACCAGTAACATATTTATTATAACAAGCCAAAAATAATCTCTTTGTTCTACTTGAAACCAGCAAATGTCAAAAATGCGCATGGACAATACCAGAGGCCGACACTGCTTTCTTGCCTGTTCTTCATTAATACTACTCATCCAACGTATTTGACATATTTATTGAAACAAGTATAATGGATTATTGCCCCCTGGTATTGTCCATACACATTTTTGACATTTGCTGGCACAATTAAAACAGAGAGATTATTTGTCTTATTACAATATTACAGACATCCAAATGTACACATTTTTTGTTAAATGAAGACAACCTATTTGTAAATACTTGTTTTAAGACATTCTTGACATTTCCACAAAAATTTTTAAATACTAAAATAATCTTTTATTATTGGAAGGTAAGACAAATTAAAAATTCTTTGCACATAGGTGACAAAACAGCATTTATTACAATTAATACCCCAGAACATTTCTTTGCAGGTTGGAAATATGTTGGAATATACTTCATGATGAGACCTTTACTGATGATCGTAGACCTGGATGTACTGAAACATATTCTAGTTAAAGATTTCAATAATTTCGTGGATAGAGGGTTTTACTCAAACGAAAAGGATGATCCAATAAGTACGTATTTTTGGTATCACATATGTACAATATGTAGACAACTAAATAACGGCAGTAATTTTTCTGTTTTCAAAAAGTTCATTCAAGTGCCAAGCTAAGAATTACAGGGCGAATAGAATTATGGATAAGGTAGTACTCGCAAATAAAAATAATTTAGAAAATTATTGTATTGTACCGACTGATCCAAATAAGTCTCCCCCCTTCCCATTTTATCGATTATTTGAAAAGATATGAAAAAAATAATAAAGTACTTTTTATGGGGTTTTTAAAAAAAGAATTTCGATTATAACAAAAAACAATTGAACATCAAATGGAAAACATAGAGGCCTGTTTTTTTAATGCAAGTCCCCAAACATGTTTACATATTTGTATAGGATACCTTTTTCTGATTTCAAATATGTACAGGGTACTTCAGATTTAAAATGACATAGTGTAATATGAGATAGAGCACACTTAGCTGAGTTCAAAACACTCCCAAACTTACTCATGAATGTTAACCGTTTTTATGGTTTTTGAGATAAACTGTAGTCGGCTATATTTCTGAAACGTCTTTAAATATTTGGATAAAATTTGGGACAAATGATTTTTACATAATGTGAGAAGAATTGAACGCAGTATAAAATTTTTCTCTGGGTGCATCATGGTTGCCTCAGCATTTGTTCATAGTTTAATTAAAACACGTTTGAGTCTATCTCAAAAATTTCTAAATAGTCATTTAATATTACAAAAATTGTATTCGGTTTTCATAATCCCTGTCAATCAGCTCCTCTATTAGTTGAATGTGGTAGAGATGAAATTTGTTTTTTTTTGTAGGATTCTATGGACTGATAATGAGCTAATATCGTTTTCTCTTGGCAATTCTCTTATACTGCGATGAGGATCTTCAGTCACGCTCAAAAATATGACTGTTTCGTTTTCTTCATTTACTACATTCCTTGTTCGTTCCTTTTTCTCTTATTGCATTTTCCCCGTATTATCAAATCGTTCAATCAATCCATCAAATAATTTTTGGAAGGCTGTCTTCTTTCCGGATATCGCTCCTTATAAATTCGAGTTGATAGCATTTATTACTCGCGCCCATAGCACACAAATTTATTATTGAAAAATGCGAATTTTAAACTAATTATCAAGTAACTATCGGTTTTTTCGTGTAAGATGGCTATTATCTAGGTAATTGCTATGAAAATTAGCTATTTTATTGGTTGTGAATAATCACATATATGTTTAAATAAAATATAAAATATATTAATATTATCAAACTTACTAGGTGCTCATCTCTTTGCACTTGGTGGTCAAAAGTGGAAGAATTTAAGAGCCAAAATGACTCCAGCGTTTACATCTGGCAAATTAAAAGCAATGTTCCCCACTGTAATGGATGCTGGAGTAATACTTGAGAAATACATTGAGGAACATGCCAAGATTAAACAGGCCATCGATATTAAAGAAGTTCTAGGTAAGAAATTTTGTTCGCCTACTTTCAGTAAAAGCAAGGTTTAAATGGATGGTTGTAACTGATGTACCACCAAAAGCCCTAGCAGTATCCGCTGATGTTATTTATATCTGATAATTTCGTTTTTCGTTTTGTTGTTCTTAATAAAGTAAAATTAAGTTAATGTTGTGATTGTGTTTACGTTATCTTGTGGTGCTTACTGTTCTTTTCATTTGCTCTAAACTTGATAGATAGATGCGTAAAGCTTATTAAATTATTGTTTTAAATTAGAACATTAAAAAACCAAAAAGATTGTTAATTAAACGTGGGCTCAAGGGGATCTAAAACGCGTATTAAAACATTTGTCACATGATTTTTTCTGCATCCGTTATTTTGTATGCTTTTTCCATGTTTTTGTAATAAACTTTTAATTGTTTCTTATCAAGCATCGTTTAGTGTTTTGGAGTATTTAAAAAATTAGATAACTGTGGTATTACTGTTGTCTAATTTTAAATACCCCAGAACACTGGAACAATGCTTCTGTCGGAAACAGTAATAATGATCTGCTGAGCTAACATTATTATTAAACGTTGCTATTACGGACACAACCAGGCCGGTTTAATTGATCTTCAGTGTCTAAGATATACAACGTATTTAACTAGTCGAAATATTTACACATTAACTTCGATACAAAGTAAAACATCGGCTGCGCCGTCTTCGACGGCTATCTTACGACTAAACACCACCGATGCAGTTGACTGACAAAGACTTGGTTCATTAACATAAGGGACGCAATACCGACGCTTCCTTTGATTCGAAAGACGATGTGTTTTCCATGTAAATACAAATCACTAATATTTCGTATTATGTAATTTCATGTTCTGTTCACAAATTGTTATAATAATAATTTTAGCAACAAATGATATCTTTGTAGGAATATTGAAATAATTGAATAAGACTAAGCTGTGGATTTGAGAGCCAGTGTTAATTTAATATAAATAAAATGCATGATCAAATTATTTACAGTTTATTTCAAACTTATTTGCAACATAAAAACGTTGGCTTCTGTGATCACTTTACCGCAGCTAAAGGAGTCGACGTTTTTTATGTTGTAAATAATTTTGAAGCAAACTTCATATACCTATACGAATAAATTACTTTTTTAGAAAGATAATATTTTGTCTTCAAGAGGGTGTCCAGGAATATTCGCTGGATTTTCTAACCGCATTTATTGGAGTTGGATAGGGTCAGGTAAACGATTGTAGGACTGATAGACTCACTGGAAGTCTAGTAGCAATGAAACGATTCACAGGTGTACATCCGCGCATCTTGCGTAAAAGTATTTTTTGACAATAATCGTTCTTGCGTTTGAAATCGTCGCCTATCGTGTTCACTACAATCTGCATGATCCAAATCAATGCCTGTCTGCACAACGCATTCAGCATTGGATCCAGAAATTCGGAACAGAAGAAAACATAAGAAATAAGAAGTTATTTAATATGATTTGAAGGAAACAACTACTCAGCGGGCAAATACCCCGACCTGCATTGGATTATACCTTCAAACCATGATAGATCGATAGCCAATATCATTTGTCAATTCCTAACCAGACATAGACCGGTTTCGAACTTATTTGTTCTCCTCAGTATGCCATAGGTTATGGAACAGACAAATGATAGTAGCCAATCTGCTAGTCATATACTAATTAAGGTAAATTGATAGATAGATGTCTCTGAGACATCTATGATGTCGATCGGATAGTAGCATTTAGACCATACGAGAAGTTTCATACCTCTCACCACTATTCAATTTACCTTAGTATATGACTAGCAGATTGGCCACTATCATTTGTCTGTTCCATAACCTATGGCATACTGAGGAGAACAAATAAGTTCGAAACCGGTCTATGTCTGGTTAGGAATTGACAAATGATATTGGCTATCGATCTATCATGGTTTGAGGGTATAATCCAATGCAGGTCGGGGTATTTGCCCGCTGAGTAGTTGTTTCCTTCAAATCATATTAAATAACAGTAGTTTAGTCCACCTGGGCTAGAGGTCGCCGCTCTCGGTACTTGCTACACAACTCGCTATCCGCCACAGACACATCTATGATGTCGATCGGATAGTAGCATTTAAACCATACGAGAAGTTTCATACCTCTCACCACTATTCAAATAAGAAGTCCTGAGATCGTTATATCAGTGAGAACCCCTAAAAACATAGCGCATGTTCGTGCCGCAGTACTCAGAAATCTTCAGCGTTCAGTGAGAAATCATGCCGCTGCGTTACACCTAAATAAGCCTAGCATGCACAAAATTATGAAGGCAGATTTAAGATTTCATCCACATAAAATTCAAAAATCACGCTCTCATAGTGAAAGACTACGTAATAAGGCTAACTATTGTTAGAGAAATGGTCTTTATTTGAAAATATTCACATTTTGTTTAGCGATGATGCTTACTTTCATTTAAATGGGTCGGTAAATAAATAAAATTTGAGTAATAGGTGTGAGATAAATCCAAGAAAAAACCTCAAAAACTCCTCTACAGTCATAGTCACAGAATTGGAGAATTTTTCAAGATCTCAACTTCAAGAGTTCCACGGATTCAATAACGAAACCTAATACCAACAAATTGGAGAAACACACTACTAATGCCTCTATAGAATTTGTTAGGGCAATGTTTCCGGGAAAAGTAATCCTCAAACGATGGGACATTAATTGGCCGCCGAGAAGCCCTGACTTAACACCCATAGATTTTTTCTTACGGAGTCAAATCTAAAATTTACTAGGAAGCTCTCACTAACACTATTAAGTTGAAAATGAAAATACAAGAAAAAATATCCAACTTAGATTAAGATTTTTACTCGTAAGTATTAGTACATCACTTTTCCTTTTTCAGTTTGAACACAAATTCAAATAATTCTGTTTTATTTAAATCCGGCGCACAATCCAGGACATATCGGTTATGAAGTCCAATCAAAAATTCTCCCCGTCAGCTTAGGCGCTATGCGTCTTACTTATATCGACCAAGCTATAGCTACTGCTCACTTGTGTGACGTAACCATGCTAAACAATAAAATGTCGTATTTTGTACAACGTGTCATTTTGGCACCCTTCAGTGTCACAGCAGTACTTTGAACTTTTTTTATTTAGGTACGGTCTCGGGCGCCAGTTCCTGTTTTAAAGTGTAGGAACACCACTTTATTCTATCAGCGGTATGATAGAAGTGAGAATAACTCAGTGAAGAAATGGAATGTCCAGGGGGCGATGTGTATGGTTGTCAGTTTCGTAGAAATGGACAATTTCACTTTTACCTGCCAAAACTGTTGTTTCGGTGTACAACCAGATTTATTAATTATACCTTTGCATTAAATAAAAAACAGAATATCACCTTTACTTACTCTATTTTAATTAAGACGTTTCACAGTAGAGTAATACAAAAAACATAAAATACACAACAAAAGAAATAGATATCTTTATATAACGTAAACAGTAATCTATGATAAAGAGAAGCAACCAAAGAAACCAAGCAAGAGGTTATGAAAAGCGGTGATCAGGTATATCAAGCATATTTAAATTACTGAAACTACTCTATGGTATTACTCTCAGTAGGGAATGTTTTTAAACGTTTACTACAAGCAGGTACACAAGCAAATAAGTGGTGAATCAAAACTAGCTAAGTTACGGTATCTATTACTATGTTATCTACATCAAGTACCTAACGGTATTATGGCAAGCGGTTGGTGCAGCAATGTCCAGGTATAAGTGGTTACGGTTTACTAGCGCGACACTACGGTAGGATGTCATCCTAGGGACAGGAGGTTGATGAACCATTGTGAAATCATCCATTTTCAGGTAAGACTATAATCGATAAAGTCATGATCATAAAATAAAATATTGCAAACACTTATATTCTTGTTGGTATTTCGAAGAACTCCACTTTATTTCCGTTTATAAATATCTTTTGATTTCTTTCACAACATTGCTTATCACAAACGAGGCAGGAAATTTAGAAATCGGGTAAAATAAAATAAGTTATAATAAAATAAAAAAATATTTCTTAAACATCTTTCATTTGCACAAATAATATATATGTAGACTTGCTAAAAATCATAAACTCAAGTGTTTACAATCACCATACTCAATGTTAGACTAGGCCATCTAGGGGATGAAAGGCGTAAAACATAATTTGAATTTAACCTAACCATTGAAAACATTTGTCAGCCCGGGTGCAAAGGGGATAAAATCATTAAAAACCATATTTCCATTAAATTATTCTTGCACTGTAAAAATTCCTATGCAGAATTATTTGTAATAATGAAATGAATTTATCGTAACCCCTGAAATCATCTATCAGTCCAGGTGTAATGGAGTTAAAATCATTAAAAATTATATTCTCGTAAATAATTCTTGACCTATAAAAATTTCTATGCAGAATTTTTCGTAATAATGAAATGAATTAAACGTAACCAATAAAATCATTTGTCAGGATGTATGAGGGGGTAAAACGTGAGGGTAAATTATATTAAAATTCATATTTCCGTAAATAATTCTTGACCTGTGAAAATTTCTATTCAGAGTTATTCATAATAATGAAATGAATTAAACGTAACCATTAAAATCATTTGTCAGGTAGTTTGAAGGGGTAAAAAGTGAGGGTAAATTATATTAAAATTTATATTTACAGGATTATTTAAATCCTTGAACTGTGAACATTTTCATGCTGAATTATTTTGAATAATGAAATAAATTCAATCTAAACATTGAAATCATTTGTCAGCCTGTCTAAGGAGGTGCAAAGGGGTTAAAATCATTAAAAATCATATTTCCGTTAATAATTCTTGACCCGTAAAAATTCCTACGCAGAATTATTCATAATAATGAAATGAAGTAAATGTAACCATTAGAATCATTTGTCAGGTGGTTTAAAGACGTAAAATGTGAGGATAAATTATACTAAAATTCATATTTACATAAATAATCCTTGAACTGTGAAAATTTCTATGCAGAATGATTTCTAACAATGAAATAAATACTATCTAAACATTGCAATCATTTGTCAGCCTATCTAGGGGGTGTAAAGGGGTTAAAATCATTAAAAATCATATTTTTGTTAATAATTCTTGACATGTAAAAATTTCTATGCAGAATTAATCGCAATAATGAAATGAATTTAACGTAACTATTAAAATCATGTGTCAGGTGTCAGGCGCTAGGGCGGTAATATAGTGGCGTGGGATTGCTCCCCCTCTAGCACCTACATGGGCACGTCACTGATAATATAGTTGACTAGATAACGTTATGTGGTAGGCGCAAATTTCAGCACAGGCAAGAGAGTGAGGATAGTTGTGTGGTGTGTGTTTATTTTTTTTTTAACTTAAATTGTTGCACTGCGCGTGTTTTAAGATTCGGGGTTTGTCTAATTTATGTGGTATGTTTTATATAGGTTACATCGCAAAAATAGTTATTCAATTTTTTTTGGGGAAAAAATTTGTAGGTTCGTTTATTTCAATCGTGTTTTTCCTTATTTTTAAATATTATATAACTTAAATACATATTTATCTTATTATTTTATTAATTATAATTCATGATAAGACAAACAGAAATATTCTCATAAAATTCCTTTATTGGTGTGACCGGTTTCGTGAACAAGTAAATTTACTTCACATCATCAGACACAGGACTACAATAATTAAAGAAAATGAGTATGGTGGTTACATACATAAATATAAAGGTTAATAAGTTAATAAAACTTAAAAACAAGAATACAGATAATTATTTCCCATTTTTATGTACTTGTAAAAACTTATTGGTAAAATTTTTTTTGATAAAATTTGTTTGCAAGAAAAGATTGAAATTATTTAAAATAATAAGAATTACGTTAGTTTGAATTATAATACAGAATTATGTAAAATTTAATTAATTGAATTGTTTAAAAAATATAGGGTCATTTTTATAATACTTACATTTTTATAAGGGGATGAGGTATGGACATCCGTTTAATTTCCGATATTCGATCAGTGAAGTTAAGCAGCGCTGATCGAGTCCGGCAATTGGATGGATGAACGATAGCTCGTCTAACAGTCGGTAGGCTGTCAACAGACAATCCCGGTAAGGCCGCTAGCCTGATGCAGGCGGAGAGGCGAGCCCGGGTGGAGAGTCGAAGAGTCCTACCCAGGAGGTTTGCCACTCTGCTAGCGGTGCAGGCGGGCAGGCCCAGGCGGTGGGTTAGTTGACAGTCGAAGACCGTGGTTCGGAGTCCACGCTAAACTGTAGGTCCCTAGGTAAAAAGGGCCCATCGTGGCCTACTTGCCTAGTAAAATAAGTAGCTACTACTACTACTACTACTACTACTACATTTTTATAAATAAAACCAGGGTAGTCAAAAGTTATAAAAATGTAAGTATTATATAAAAATGACCCTCTATTTTTTACACAATTCAATTAATTAAATTTTACGTAATTCTATATTATAATTTAAACTAACGTAATCCTTATTATTTTAAATAATTTCAATCTTTCTTGTAAACAAATTTTATCAAAAAAATTTTTTACCAATAAGTTTTTACAAGTACATAAAAAATGGAAATAATTGTCTTTTGTATTCTTGTTTTTAAGTTTTATTAACTTATTAACCTTTATATTTATGTATGTAACCACCATACTCATTTTCTTTAATTATTGTAGTCCTGTGTCTGATGATGTGAAGTAAATTTCACTTGTTCACGAAACCGGTCACACCAATAAAGAATTTAATGAGAATTTTTCTGTTTGTCTTATCATGAATAATTACTCATATGGGATTAACCTACCTACGTTAATTATAATTATTTAATTTTTTTGCATTTCAACTATTTTATAATATTTACAGTCGCATACATTATTATCAAGGGTGGTGCATTTTATGTGGAACGGTCTCATGCATTTATTAAAAGATTCTTGAGTTTCCGCTTCACATATGAGACACATGTTCGGTGTGTTTCAGAGAATTTTAATAATTTAGTTTTTATTTTGTTTCCAAACGTATTCACATGAATACGTTTCTAAAAGTGTAAATTGTTTATTTTGAACGTATAGAGAGACAAAATATATAACATATGAACCACAATTATAGGTGTCTCTTTGTTTAATATAATCCGTTACCCCCTTAGACGGGCTGAGAAATGATTTTAGTGTTGTAATTTAATTTATTTCATGGTTAAAAAAAGATTCTGAATGGAAATTTTCACAGGTCAAGGATTATTTTTGTAAATATGAATTTTAATATGATTTATCCTCACGTTTTACTCCCTCAAACCACCTGACAAATGATTTTAATGGTTAAATTTAATCAATTTCATTATTACGATTTATTCTACAGAGAAATTTTCACAGGTCAAGAATTATTTAAGGAAATATTATTTTAATGATTTTACCCCCTTTACACTCCCATAGACGGACTGATAAATGATTTCAGTGGTTACGTTTAATTCATTTCATTATTGCGAATAATTCTGCAGAGGAATATTTACAGGTCAAGAATTATTAACGGAAATATGAATTTTAATATAATTTACCTTTAGATTTTACCACCTCAAACCACCTGACAAATGATTTCGTTGGTTACATTTAATTAATTTAAATATTACGATTAATTCTGCACGGAAATTTTCACAGATCAAGAAATATTTACAGAAATATGAATTTTAATATAATTTACCCTCATGTTTCACTCCCTCAAACCACCTGACAAATAATTCTAATGGTTACGTTTACTTTATTTCATTATTACGAATAATTTTACGTAGGAATTTTTACAGGTCAAGAATTATTATTGGAAATATGATTTTAATGATTTTACCCCCTTTACACTCCCATAGACGGACTGATAAATGATTTCAGTGGTTACGTTTAATTCATTTCATTATTGCGAATAATTCTGCAGAGGAATTTTTACAGGTCAAGAATTATTAACGGAAATATGAATTTTAATATAATTTACCCTTAGATTTTACCCCCTCAAACCACCTGACAAATGATTTAGTTGGTTACATTTAATTAATTTATATATTACGATTAATTCTGCATGGAAATTTTCACAGATCAAGAATTATTTACGGAAATATGAATTTTAATATAATTTACCCTCATGTTTCACTCCCTAAAACCACCTGACAAATAATTCTAATGGTTACGTTTACTTTATTTCATTATTACGAATAATTCTACGTAGGAATTTTTACAGGTCAAGAATTATTATTGGAAATATGATTTTTAATGATTTTAACCCCTTTACACCTCCTTAGACGACTCACAAATGATTTCAGTACTTAGATTCAATTTATTTCATTGTTAGAAAAGATTCTGCATAGGAATTTTCACAGGTCAATGATTATTTATGTAAATATGAATTTTAATATAATTTACCCTCACATTTTACCCCCTCAAACCACCTGACATATGATTTTAATGGTTACATTTAATTAATTTCATTATTACGATTAATTCTGCATAGAAATTTTCACAAGTCAAAAATTATTTAGGGAAATAAGATATTTAATCATTTTACCTCCTTTACACCCTCACAGACGGACTGACTAATGATTTCAGTGATTACGTTTAATTTATTTCATTATTGCGAATAATTCTGCGGAAGAATTTTTTACAGGTTAAGAATTATTAAGGGAAATATAATTTTTAATGATTTTAACCCCTTTGCACCCCTTTAGACGGGCTGACAAATGATTTCAGTATTTAGATTCAATTTATTTCATTGTTAGAAAAGATTCTGCATGGAAATTTTTACAGGTCAAGGATTATTTATGTATATATGAATTTTAATATAATTTACCCTCACGTTTTACCCGCCCAAAACCACCTGACAAATGATTTTAATGGTTACGTTTATTTAATTTCATTATTACATCTAATTCTGCATAGAAATTTTCACAGGTCAAAAATTATTTAGAGAAATACGATTTTTAATGATTTTACCCCCTTTACACCCCCACAGACGGACTGGCAAATAATTTCAGTGGTTACATTTAATTCATTTCATTATTGTGAATAATTCTGCAGAGGAATTTTTACAAGTCAAGAATTATTAAAGGAAATATGATTTTTAGTGATTTTAACCCCTTTACACCCCCTTAAACGGTCTGACAAATGATTTCAATAATTAGGTTGAATTTATTTCATTGTTAGAAATATTTCCGCATGGAAATGTTCACAGTTCAAGGTTTATTTGTGTAAATACGAATTTTAATATAATTTACACTCACGTTTTACCCCTTCAAACCACTTAACAAATGATTCTAATGGTTACGTTTACTTCATTTCATTATCATGAAAAATTCTGCGTAGAAATTTATACAGGTCAAGAATTATTAATGTAAATATTATTTTTAATGGTTTTAACCTCTTTACACCACCTTAGACGGACTGACAGATGATTTCAGTGGTTACGTTAAATTCATTTCATTATTACAAATAATTCTGCATAGGAATTTTTACAGTGCAAGAATAATTTAAGGGAAATGTGGTTTTTAATAATTTTAACCCCTTTACATCCCCTTAGACGCACTGACAAATGATTTCAATGGTTGGATTAAATTCAGTTAATTGTTGATAACAATTTTGCATCGAAATGTTGCAGGTCACCCAATACATTTTTAGAAGTATTTAGAAATATGATTATTATGTCCCTTCATCGCCTAGATGGCCTAGTCTAACATTGAGTATGGTGATTGTAAACACTTGAGTTTATTTTTAACAAGTCTACATATATGTTATTTATGCAAATGAAAGATGTTTAAGAAATATTTTATTTTATTTTATTATAACTTATTTTATTTTACCCCATTTCTAAATTTCCTGCCTCGTTTGTGATAAGCAGTGTTGGTGAAAGAATCCAAAAAATATTTATAAACAGAAATAAACTGTTAAAAAGTATTTGCAATATTTTATTTTATGACGACTTTAACGATTATAGTCCTACCTGAAAATGTGGTTATGGACGATTTCACACCGGTGGTTGATGGTACGTACTAGTCGTGGATTTGCTATATTGTTAGATTTACCTCCTTCGTCTTTTCTTAGGACCAATTGGATCGCACGTTAACTCGAACCCGGAACACTTCGTCAGATCCCACTCCACGGCTTAGTTGCTGGGAACTCACGTGTGCCTTTACATTTTCCTTGTGCAGACCCTTTCCAAACACTAGGGATCGAGATCTTTACCATATATAACCATCAAAGAATAATAGCTGAATATTCCCTAGAGTTATCTACCTATATAGCACGATATAGTGTTATTAACTCAGATGGAAATGCAAACTGTCCCTTAAATTGATTATACCAGAGATATGCGTGAATTGGTATGACGTTATTAGACGGCAGCCGAAATACAAGTGACGGTTAGAGGTCATCACATCAACGTCGAGCGTACTATATCACAAATTATCTTTCGTGTCTCTTCGCGTTATCCTGGTGAAGTCCCTCTCCAAACACTAGGGATCGATTCCTTCACTGGGGCGTACTTTATCATAAATTACCTTTCGTGTCTCTTTGCGTTGTCCTGGTGAAGTCCCTCTCCAAACACTAGGGAGCGGGACCTTCACTAGGGCGTACTTTGTTACAAATTATCCTTTTCGCGTTGCCTAGTAAAGTCCCTCTCCAAACACTAGAGATCGGGGTCTTCACTGGAGCGTACTTGGTTATCAATTATCAATCATGTCTCTTCGCGTTATCCTAGTGAAGTCCCTCTCCAAACACTAGGGATCGATTCCTTCACTGGGGCGTACTTTATTACAAATTACCTTTTGTGTCTCTTCGCGTTGTCCTGGTGAAGTCCCTCTCCAAACACTAGGGATTGGGACCTTCACTAGGGCGTACTTTGTTACAAATTATCCTTTTCGCGTTGACCTAGTAAAGTCCCTCTCCAAATACTAGAGATCAGGGCCTTCACTGGAGCGTACTTGGTTACCAATTATCAATCATGTCTCTTCGCGTTATCCTAGTGAAGTCCCTCTCCAAACACTAGGGATCGGAGCCTTCACTCGAGCGTACTTGGTTACCAATTATCAATCGTGTCTCTTCGCGTTGTCTTAGTGAAGTCCCTCTCCAAACACTAGGGATCGGGGCATTCACTCGAGCATCCCTATTACAATTTTTAATAGCCAAGTATTCCCGATGCTCGTTGCTGAATAGATAACTCGTGGTTTACTTAATTATTCCCGAATGTTCCCGAATATCTCCAGTGAATCCGATTAGCATGCAATCGGATACAAACCATAAATGCAAACAAAACAGTAAAATGGTATATGGTAATGCAAAGAATACAGTAAAAAAAAAGTCAAAACGGTTCTTACCACTACCTGCACGGCGGACACTAGAGCTGCTTACTAATACGACTGCACGCGGTGAACTTTCACTTGAGAAGTGATTCTTTGAGGCTCTGTTTGCAGTTTTGTTTCCACAGATGACGCGAGGTGTCACGTGACCCTCTGCGCGAGTACCAAAATTTGCGGTTGATGTCGAGGAGCACACTTCTTTAAGCAGGTTTATCGAAATACGGTTAAATAAATTCCCTGCGTTATCTTATATAAACAAATGTTTATAAAATATTCTGAGGATGGGAATCGCTTTCTCATAATTTAAAACTATGTTTCCAAAAAGAAAATAATCAAAACGGTCATGAATTACTATTCAAAATAAATTACTGAATTTCTCATATTGTAAATATTTTAAAAATAAAAGTAGCCTTGTTTTTAACAAATGCTTTTCTTCCTAATATTAACTATCATTCTACCCACTTGTATATTCTCAAATATATCGAGTGAATGCAAAATAACGGTTGCCTGTAGTCCAGATAATCATATTAACTAAATTTCTAATATTAAGCTTAGCTCTCAAATGAATTACCTTAAACTAAATATTCTTTCCTCTTACTTGGCGCACATAAACACAATAATAAAACACCTAATGTTACCCTGGAAGAACAAAGAAAGAAATCGGATTGAAACAATCATTGTAAGAACTAATTGTTTTTCCAAGTATTTGACATAAACTAAATTAATCCTTGGTTCAAGTGGTTTCTGAAATACACATTAATACAAGTTACAGGATACAGAGTGTACCAAAGTGAAAGAGCGACCCAATTTAGTCTTCTTATTATAGAAAATGGTCTACTGCAAAATCACTTTATTACAATGGATAATGTAAAAAAAAATCAGTAATTAATTAACTTTCTGTTCTAGTGTGTTTTACTATAGATACTATTGGATCATGTGCTTTTGGACTAGACATCAACAGTTTTGAAAATCCTGAGTCACAGCTAAGACAGTACTCAAGAGAATTTTGCTCCCCAAATAGTATTACTTCGTTAGTAAATATGTTTGCGCAAAGTTTCCCTAATATTGCACAATCACTCCGAGTACCAGCAGTAAGACCATACATTAGCAAGTTTTTCACAGAAGTTGTAGAAAACACTGTTGCCTATAGGGAGAAAAACAAATACAGCAGGAAAGATTTTTTACAACTACTGATTGATATCAAAAACAACAAAGAACTGCAAGAAAATGGAAACAAAGGTAACAACTTTAACAGGGTGGCCAAAAAAGTAAAAGTCAAGATTGCTGTAATATTACTTACCTTTTTGGTTTTATATATTTTACTAACATAATCTAAAGAAATTTTCACAGGTAAACTTAAAGCTCTAACTATTCTTTGTCATTCTTAAGGATTCTTGAATCTGGATTTGCTGACAGTTTTTCAAAAAATTATTGTAAATCGAGATTAAGCATTTCATTTAAGGTGATATTACCTAAGAGAAAATAAACTGTGTAAAATTCTATATTTCCTTATAAAAATAGAAGACCTCCGGCGCAACGTATTTCTTCACCTTGTCAAGACATTCTTTTAAGCAGTAATAATATAATATGAAATAGTGCAGGGTTTGAGTGCTCAACTACCCATTTTTTATTTGTGTTGATATGTTACCAAGCTTGATAGCGCAGTAGGCCAGAGCGTTAAGTGACAAACGCAGCTGGTTTTATTGCCTGTCGATTCCCGGCTTTGTCTATGACAAAGTTCAAGAATGTTTGTGTACACACACACATGCGTGCGTGCGTGTGTACGTGCATGCATGCGTGCGTGTGTGTGTGTGTAACTTCAGTTTGGATTTGGGGGTTGTCTAATTTATGTGGTGTTTATATTGTATCATATTTAATGTGTTTACGTGCAAGTTACAATTGAAATGCTAAGATAAAAATTATACCCAGCACCCTAAAAAATCGTAATGTGTTAAAAATTGTTTTTTAAAACACTTGGCGCCCTAAGTGGGGCCTCCGCTTTTATAAGTAATTGATTTTATTTCACGATATAGTCAAATCTATTTTTAATACTAATAAGATAATGTAGATAATTATTAAAATAAAAAATAGATTACATAGTTAGCCCTAACTTTCTTATATATTATTACTATGTAAAAGAAACTATGTCTTGACTGGAGAGAAAAGGCGTCTAGTCATAATTATCTTTGCAGTATCTAATGTATTTATAGGTGATGGCAGCTACATAACAATGAATGAAATTGTAGCACAGAGCTTTGTTTTCTTTATTGCTGGTTTTGAGACTTCTTCGTCCACTACGGCTTTTGCTCTCTTCGAATTAGCAACTAATCCCAAAACACAAGAAAAACTGAGAAATGAAATTAATACAGTGTTGGCAAAGCACGATCATCAAGTTACATACGATTCACTTAGTGAAATGAAATATATGGACCAAGTTATTTACGGTAAGCAAATTTTTCTGTCAGTTAATATAAATCATAACTAAAGTTAACGGACGTATTAGCTTTTACCTCGAGAACGGTATTTATGAATGGGTAAATCTGTACACTATACAGAATAGCCGCAGTCAGTTTGTATTGTAAAATTGTAGTGTTTACTTCACTGTTTACTAGTGAGCCGCGGGACCATTATCTTAAAATTGTGGTAGGGTATTAAACGGCAACCATTTGCTAGTTCTGATTGGCAGACAGGTCGTAAGCAGACCCGCTTACGAGATGCTGCGATCAAACTTGTTCTGCCAGAGGCGTTGAATATAGGAAGCAGATGAAAAAAATAAGAGAAAAGCAAATCACTTACAATATAAATATATGTATCATATCAATGTAAGCATTGATTAAAATAATTATTACCTCATGAAAATATATAAAATTACTAAAAATTGCCATAAATTGAAAAAAAAATTAAACTGAACAATCTGAAGGTCGTTGGAAAGATAATTTTATTCAAAAATGTAAAAATATGTAAGGCGTTCTATAAAAAAAATTATTAAATGAAAGTTTCTTATTCACCACTATTCAATATGTTGACAGTTCTTGTCGGAGTTAAATTGGATAAAAATGCAAGGAAACATCAATTTCTCATATAACAAATATTTTATATATAATTTAGTAAATCTAATAGATAAAAATATAATTAAACAATTTAAAAAAAAATACTAACGTTTTGAGAAAAACTTAAAATTTCATAAATTCCCTAATCTCACTTACATATCAATAAAAAAAAGTTAACAATGAATACAAAAATATTAAAAATATATAGTAACTACAATATTTAAAAAAATTTAAAAAGAATTATCAGTAACGCTTATCTAATGAGGTATCCGATTGGAATGTATCTTCTGAACCCTCGTGTTTAGATCATAAACATATTCTATTCAATATAGAAGTTAGTCCAAGACCTGTGGTGACATATCGGGATCCGAAGTACACGGACTGGGAAGGGTATAAACATTCCCTCCAGTCTCACCTTCAATCCGCTATCACCACAATCAGGAATCGTGATGAGACTGAAATTGCGGCGGAACAGATCCGCAACGCAATGGTCTCAGCATATAACGAAAACTGTCCACTGAAGACAAAAAGGGACAATAGAGGCACGTCTTGGTAGAACGCAAATTTGGATAAAATGAGAAAAGAAGTTCGACGCCTCTTTAATCGAACTAAAGCTTCGGGCGACTGGGACCAATATAGATCCGCTCTAACGGACTTTAACAAAGAAATAAGGAAAGCAAAAAGGGGATCTTGGGGGAAATTCTGTGAGAGTATAACTGACCTACCTCACAGTACTAGAATCCACAAGATTCTTTCCAGAGAGCCGACAAGGGAATTCGGTTCGTTAAGGCGACCGGATGGCTCATATACGGACTCTAGAAAGGAAACCTTACAGCTCCTAGCACAAAACCACTTCCCAGGGTGCTTGAATGCGGATGACCAACAGCCGTCACCATCAGAAGGCTGATTAAAACGACCTGATAAAAATGATTGGCTGACGGCTAAAAAAAGGTGATCACAATACCGGCAATTGAGTGGGCCATCAGATCATTCCAACCATTCAAATCGCCAGGAGAGGACGGAGTTTTTCCAGCTCTACTACAAAATGGACTGGAAATATTGCTCCCACTCCTCATTAAACTATTCAGAGCTAGTCTGGTATGGAACTATATCCCATCCAGTTGGTCGGCGGTTAAGGTAGTATATATACCAAAAATGGGTAGGAAAGAACCAAGCCCTAAATCGCTTATACCAATTAACCTGACATATTTTCTGTTGAAAGGTTTGGAGAAGGTGCTGGACGGATATATCAGGGGGGAACATCCTGAATCATCACCCCCTCAATATCCATCAGTACGCCTATCAGACAGGAAAATCGACAGAACTAGCACTCAATAACCTAGTCGAGAAGTTCACACAATCCCTTCTAATGAAGGAAATTGCGGTGGGAGCCTTTTTCGACATTGAGGGAGCATTTAATAATGCACTGCCCGACTCCTTATATGCAGCAGTGGCTGCCAGGGGAATTGAGCCTACTATAGGCGACTGGATTCGTGCTATGCTTTCAAACAGAACCATAAAAACGTCTCTACAAGAAGAAACAGTTAGGTTTAGAGCCACGAGAGGATGCCCGCAGGGTGGGGTTCACTCCCCCTTTTGTGGTCACTTCTTGTGGATGACCTACTGGCTATGACTCTGAAGGAGTAATATCAAATACCCTTCAAGAGACACTGGATGCAGTGAGTAACCGGTGTGACAGGGAACAGATGTCTGTAAACCCTCAAAAAACAGTAATAGTACCATTCACCCGGAAAAGGAAGCTGGAGGACTTAAGACCTCCCACTTTAATGGGTGAAACTATTCCATTTGCGGAGGAGGTGAAATATCTAGGAATCACTCTGGATAAATCACTTAATTGGAACTCCCATCTGGAAAAGGTAATCCACAAAGCAAAGCTGTCCCTATGGACATGCCGTCGTATTTGTGGCAAATCCTGGGGCATGGGTCCCCAACAAATTTACTGGATCTATATCACGGTCATCAGACCAATGATATCATACGGATCCATTGTTTGGTGGCCGAAAGGATTACAATGGACGGCCAAATCCAAACTCTCTGGACTGCAGAGATTAGCATGCATGACCGTAACGGGAGCAATTAGCACCACACCGTCAGCTGCAATGGAAATCCTCCTGGATTTACCCCCTCTTCATATATATCTGGAGAGAGAGGCCAGGTGGGCAACCTACAGACTGCAACAAGCGGCCATTAATATGCCTCAGACTAGTATCATGGAGCGGAACAGGTTGTTGGATGACATAGAGAATCACAGCATCCTGGGAATGCCCTCGGATACTATGCCTACCATGACCAACTACGAGCTGACCTTCAACATCCTTTCTCCAGAATGCGATGAGTGGGATCGGAATAAAGCCGACCTACTGAAGGCAGACAGTTGTTGGTTTACAGACGGCTCCAAAACTCCCGAGGGAACAGGAGCCGGAGTACACAGCTACAGACCAAGAGTGAGGATAGTCTCAAACCTAGGTACTCATGCAACTGTTTTTCAGGCTGAGGTTCATGCCATTGAACTGTGTGTACGAAGGCTGGAATATATGCATCTTACACGCAGATCAATAAAAATTTTCTCAGACAGCTAAGCAGCTATAAAAGCTCTTGGCTCCTACCTGTGTAACTCCGAAACGGTATGGAACTGTCAGAAAGCTCGAAATCATTTGAGCAAGAACAACAAAGTGACTCTGGTCTGGATACCCGGCCACTCTGGTATGGAAGGTAACGAAATAGCGGACTCCTTAGCTAGAGAAGGAGCGGGATCACGATTCATCGGACCAGAACCAATACTTGGCATATCCTGTACTGCCAAGATGACTATCTCAACCTGGGCTGAAAGGCAAACTCTCCAGTATTGGCAAGAGTTACCAGGATTAGTTCATTCGAAGGCGTTCATAAAATACCCTTTGAAATCAAGAGCTAAGAAACTTTTAGAGTTAAACAGGGTAAACCTGAAAATTCTAACAGGCCTATATACCGGGCACTGCCGACTACACTATCATCTGCATAAACTCGGCCTAGCGGAAAACGCCGAGTGCCGTCTATGCCTGGAGGATGATGAGAAGGCAGACCACATCTTATGCACCTGTCCCGTTGTGGAGAGGATCCGATTCTCAATATTTGGCAAAGGGCAACTGCTGCCAGAGTATCTGGACACATTCTCACCCAATAAAGTTATCAGTTTCATTAAGAGACTGAACTTATTGGGTGAAATATAATTAGGCGTGAGCCACATTAGGCTTGCTGATGGCCGCAGTGGAGGGTCTACTGAGACCCACTCACAACAACAAACCTAACCTACATGCTTTTAAATATCAGGAACGAATTTTATCGCCGATTAGGGTATTGCCAGGCACAACAGGGCGACATTTTTGTGCCCCTTATAAAGTAACATTTAGAAAAAAATTGTTTTGTTCCATTTTCAATATATTTTTTTAAATCTATTTCATTTTGGAATTTTTTATTTTATTTTCGTTAGAATATTTGTTAATTTACTTTTATTTAATAGCAGAATGCCAGTTTACTTTAACACTAAATGGCCAAAAAGTACTCAAAGAAATATCAGTGAGTTTTTTTGATGCATTTTAAAAACAATTATGCATCAAATAACTAGAAATTCTCGAAATAAACAGGGATACGTAGTTATTTACAGAAATAACAACTATACCCACAATATTTTGAAATGTAGTAACCAAAACACCACCAGCAGTGTCATCAGGTATCTGCTATAATCTGATGAAGGGAGGTCCATCGCAGAGCATGACCTAAAAATGAATAATTTATTGGCTACTACTTGCCCCGCTACTAATTACGCATACCAATGATTGTGCTCACAACTTCGTGATTTTTGAGGGGTTTAGGAGAATTTATCCCGAATGGCCAATTCACTATCTCTGTCTTTGTTTTTCTTATAGTTTTAGATAAAAAGAATATTGGCAAATCGCTAGAATTTTCCTAAACACCTAATATTTGTACAATAAACTGTGTGTGGAAAGAAGGGATTGATGGGGCGTGGCCCTCTTTACTTCACAAACACAACGTACAATGAGACAACATTGATGCATAATTCTCTTTCTGTCCCATGCATTAGTTATTTTTCAAGGTGTAAATAATTTTATTAAAAAAGTGACGTTCCCAAAAAATTATCGTAGGTTATACCATTATTAGAGATTCCATTAACAACTACTAGTTAAAATTCCAGATTGTAGATTTTCGTAATTATCGGGCATCTGGCAACACTATTGTTTGTTCTATCTACACTAAACTGAGTGTAGAAAGGAAAGGGATCACATGTGGACGTGATACTATGATGCGTTCCCTCGTTACTTCGTAAACACAACAACGTACAAAAAGTAATCGTGATGCGTAGCCTCTTTCTGTTGCATACATGATTTGGCTATTTTTATCCTTTATGCACACACCCAAAGCAAGCTCTCTAATTAAACCTTTTTCAGTACTGTATACATATATTTATATTGTTGAATAATGGACGTAGATATGCAAATTGGGAATTAGCTACCATCACGATTTCAAATACATAAATGTAAGGCGTAAATATCTTTCCTATTAGCCGGAGAAGGTGATGCAAAATGAAAGTGGCCTATGCAACTCACGAACGTACAAGAACTGAAGTATATAAAATGACCTGCCAAATTTCATTATAGAGGTCACGATTCGAATCGGAATTACGAAATTGAAAAAAATCGCACATCCACTTTTTTATGAAATTTTCCAGAAATACAGTATTTTACATTTCTCATCTTATTACTTTATTTCTACCAATTGACTCGACCTGAAAATTTGGACACATATATTTTGAAACATGGTGTCATACATAAAACTATACTAAAGATAAAATATCTGGTAAAAAATATTTTCTGTCGATTTTTCAGCAGCGGCATTGAAAAGGTGTGGATCGCGGTAACTTTTTATTTTTCATAACTGCATACTGTAAGCGGGTAAGTTGTAGCTAATGAAATGAGGATTTTTTTATTTGGAGCGTGTTTTTATAAAAAAGGTCTTGTAAAGTTAATGATACATGGGACGCACTGGCGCGCAGTCCCTAACCGCCGTGTCAGGCAACAGAGTTTTCATTTTATTACGTTTTATGTGTGTATTTAATTCCACTGTTTTCACTAGTTTTCTTATATCACTGTAAATATTGTGATAATTGAAAAAATACATAGGTAGGTTAATCCCATATGAGTAATTATTCATGATAAAGTAAACAGAAAAATTCTCATAAAATTCCTTCACGAAACCGGTCACACTAATAAAAAGGAATTTTATGAGAATTTTTCTGTTTACTTTATCATGAAAAAATACAGTTTTATTTTCAACTGTGTATTGGTCGATATTTTATTTTCGTATATGAAAATAAAAGTTCCTATTTTATTATTATGTACAGGGTTACTCATTATAAATTACCCACCTCTTATCATCGTTATTATTGCCTATAGAAAAAAAAAATTAAATAAAAGTTGTGTGGTTATGACTGAATTTTGTAAAGATGCTATCAAAAGTACAGTAGCGTGCAGATTTCAGAGGATACAAAAATTACATATTTTTTTAAATGGGATATCCTGTATATTATTAAATTTTTGGAATGATCCTTTGTTCCTGATTTCAAAAATATACCATATGTTACCTCTACCATATATCGTTTTTGAGTTATTAAACGTCGAATATCTTAGTTAAACTAGTTACTGTAAATATGGAAAAGTTAACATTATTAAAGTGAGCTATGAAAATGACAACTATTATGTTCGATAAGTGACATTTCTTTAATGAAATAATCAAAATGATTTACAGTGTGGAAGAAAAAGTCCAAATATTTACTTGTTATATACAAAATAACAAAAATAAACGTGCAGCAAAAAGAGCATATAGGGTGTTGTATCCAAATCGTGCAACACCATCAGAAAATACGTTCAAAAATATTTACCGAAAGGTGAATAATACCTTCAGTTTTAGTAGAAAAAGTGTGTAGTTCAAGCAAACCAGGAAGAATAGCTAGATATATTGCTTCATTTCGAAGATAAGCCCATCCATATTTATTCGCGAATAGACTTTTTAAAACATTGTATTATTTTTTAGAAAATTCTGAATCTAGTATAAATAACGCAGTCGATCAATTAGGTAAAAGTTATTCCAAAATCCAACGTACAACAAAAAATAATAGCTAAAGACCATATAAAATTCTACCCGTACAAGTTTTAACAAAGGCTCATAAAAGGAAAAGGCTGGACTTTTGCCACCAGATGATTCAAAAGTTGGATGAAGATCCCGATTTTGTTACTAAAATATTATGGACTGATAAATCATCCTTTTATACGGCAGGAGTTTTTAATAGGAAAAATTGTGGGAAAATAAGCACAACAGAAAAAGATTGGTAAAACAAATAAAAAAAATCAGGAAAAAAAAACTGTTAGCGTTTGATGTGGAATTTTCAGAAACAAAATTGTTGGGCCTATATTTTATGATTATACTTTAACTGGAGTTACCTATCTGGAAATAATTATCCCAAAAGCCGAAAATATTTTTTTTGCAGAATTATCCGGAAGCCGAACTTGATGATATGATTTGGATGCAAGATGGGGCAACTCGCATAGTGTCGTACCCGTTCGAGATCATTTGATTAATGTATTCCCAATATGGATAGGAAATAACGGACCTATTAAATAGCCACTTAACAGTCCGGATTTGACCCCTATGGATTCACTTTTTTGGGGATTTCTAAAAGACATTGTCAATAATAATAATTATAATAGTTATCAAGTCATTAAAGACAGGATTCGACTTAAAATAGACGATCTGAATGTAAATAATGAAGCCATTTCCGATGCAATTATAAATATAAGAAGACGTTATCAATTATGTATTGACAATAATGGTGGACACATCGAAAATCTTTTATGACATCATTTATTTATATTTAAATTTCCTAAATAAATCTTTGTTATTCATAAGCCTGGCCAAGGTCATTCATCCTACAGAGACGTACTGGGTATGCATCATATCAATACTTGAATAAGTACAATAATAAAAACAAAAATATTTTATATATTGTGATGTATGTTTTTGTACTATTTCGTTCGCTTTAAATTCGGAAGTAATACAGGCATAAGTAAAACACTCTGTGAACTCACTTAACGCAGCTGTAGATGCACCATCACATTTTTTTCTTAATTTGGTAAAATCAGGATCTTTCCGTAATATACTCTCGAATTTTTCACTAACGGGCTAATTTTTTGCATCATTTATAGTCTGTAGCTGTGTATTTACGTCGTCCACTATTTGCAGCGATTCCACTAACGACAACGAAGTATTTTGCAATTTTTCTATTGCGTCATGTAGTCCTCTATAATTGTTATAAACACAGTTTTTAAATCTGTTTCAAGGGAAACATCTTGAAAGCTTGTCTGGCTTTCCTTAATAGCTGCAGCCTCGATAGGGTTGAACTGTAGTATCACAGCTTTTATTTGTTGAAAATATTCAGCATAATAAAAAGCTGCCTTCAACCACGTTCCCCAACGTGTAAGAATCGGCTCTGGTGGTTCCGGAATACCAGGACACAGTGTGTGAAATGCTCGAAGCCGTTTAGGAGATTTGAGAAATACTTTTTTTTTATTTACTATTAATGCGTCTACCTCTGGAAAACATTTTCGAATCGTTTCTGCTACAAGATGGAATGCATGCACTTTACACGTAACATGTAAAAACCTAGAATCGTCTCTTTGAAGAAAACGGCCCACCAAACGCATTGTCGCAGCATCGTCGGTCACAAACATCAACAATTGACTTGTTGACAGTTCAAATTTTTCGAAAGTCTTCAACACCACCCGCGTAATTGTTTCGCCAGGACATGCAGTTAGTCTTTTGCTAGCTAGTAAAAGTGGAATTGTTGGTTTAACAGGGTCGAGTACACGTACTTTAACATTTAAAATAAAAATTTTTTACAATCTGTCGTCGCGTCAACACATAACCACAGTCGTGTATTTTTTAATGCACATTTAATCCTATTTACAATGTCTTCACGAACACTTGGTACATATCTAGGTAACGATGAACGACTTGGTAAATTCACCTGGAGATTGTATTTATTCCAGAACTCTCGAAATGCTGGTTTATCCAATATGCGCAGGGGAACATCACAGGCAATCAGCATTAACAGTAAATCAAATATAAACTGAGGTTCCAAAGAAGACACGCCATTTTTTTTAATTTTTATGCCGGTTACTATTGACATGAATTTTGCAGCCGTATTTATTCCAGCACATTAAGTCTTGATCACAAACTTTACAAATTATTTTACATCCATCATAGAATAAATCCGGAAATTCATCGATAAATTTATTCACTTTATCAGCGTACGGTCGTTTTCTACTCTTTACGCTCAACATTATTTATTATTTATTAGTACTCTATGCATCGACCGACAGATAACATCTGAAGTGTGTCGTGTCATCGTCATCGTAAACAAGCTCGCGATGGCATTGGTATTGCGCCCGACCCTGAATCTACCATCGCTTGGCCAGGCTTAGTTATCTATTTTGTATAAAAATTTGGTGTTTTTCTTCCTCACTAAATCATTTTTATTATTTCATTAAAGAAATGTCACATAAACATAATTGTTTTCATTTTCATAGTTCACTTTAATAATGTTAATTTTTCCATATTTACAGTAACTAGTTTAACTAAGATATTCGACGTTTAATAACTCAAAAACGGTATAAGGTAGGGGTAACATATGCTATATTTTTGAAATCAGAAACAAAGGATCATTCCAAAAATTTAATTATATATGGGTATCCCATTTAAAAATTATATTTTTTTGTATCCCCCTGAAATCTACACCCTACTGTATTTATGATAGCATTTTATCAAAACTTAGTCATAACCATACAACTTTTATTGAAAACTTTTTTTCAATAGGCAATAATAATGATGATAAGGGGTGGGTAATTTATAAAGAATAACCCTGTACAAGACAAATTAATATTGTCAAAAAATTTGAAGTAAAATTCAATATGTCAAATTATTCTCAGTTGTAATAATTTATATAAAAAATAAATGTTGTTATTAGGTTTGAGCCAGCAGAAAGTCACAAACGGTTTGATGAACTTTTTGAATGTGCATGTCTAAACATCAACTAATCGGGAATTAGTTGGCAATTTATACTGTTGGAACGAAATTTTTTGTTTCTCTTCTGTTTTTTTCGCACTTTCTCAGTTCTGCGCATGACATTTTATTGAAACTTATAAATAACATAACCTATAGTTCTGTTTTCGTAATCATTTGTGTTTAAATTTCCCAATACAATAGTTTTAGACAACAGAGCGAATTACTTCTATCTGTATGCAAAATAGAGAATGTTACCATAGAATGTATGGTTATTCACAAATACGTTTATAAATCAAATACCAGGCTAAAACCCGTGGAGAATCTGCGAATTGTATGTTCGAGAGTTGCATAGAATGTGTCGAATTCAGGGGTCTCGTTTCTCGACTATGCAGATGCATTTAGCAATTATTAAGATTTAAAGAAAACAAATTTAGAAATAAAATTTTAGGTTGGGACCTTTTTTATCCAACTACAAGAAAAAAACGAAAATTTGTAAATTGGCGGGTAATCCCTTGCTGCATATATCTGTCCAAATCAAGTTAGAGTAGACATTTTTGCATGCATTTTAAATACGGAAACTCCTATTCCCTCAGAAATAAGATAAAAAATTACCTGCCTATATTCTTTTTTCGCAGTCGAAGATCCGCATATGACGATAGTTGGCAAGTAGTTGCTTAAAAAAATATGTTTTTTATTGATTTATAAATTTATTATTACCATTTCAGCATTAATTGATTTTTTACTTTACATTATACAATCGTATTAAAATTGTTTGAGTACTTTTGTAGTAACCTCTAGACTTTATAGGAAATAGTTTAGTACTGTATTTTATTTTTAACAATTCATTTCTTCCAAAATAGAAACTTTAAGGATGCACCCAGCTGTCCCATATATAACTCGAGTAGCTGGTTCAGACTATAAACTACCAGGTGGAAATAATATCATCGAAAAGGGCACACAAGTATTGATACCAATAGAATCAATTCACGATGATGAAGAATATTTCCCTAATCCCGACGTTTTTGACCCAGAGCGATTTAATGATGAAAACAAAAACAGCATTCCTCCATATGCACACATGCCTTTTGGAGGAGGTCCACGACTCTGTATAGGTAAATATGGTGATAATTATAGATCCCACGTTTTAGAATGGCAAGCCCCGGCATCGTCTCGATTGTCATGAATCAAGTATTTTACTTGAATATACTAGAATAATGATACATGTAGAAATTATTATTGACAAAAAAAATGAAAAAAAAAAGTTAGATATATACCAAGAGAGCAAAATGAGGTTTAAACAACATCTTCCTATAGATAAATTTTTCCACCTTTTTTTTTTTTCAGAATTTATTTTTAATTTATTTCAGAACCTATGTATACTATCTCTACATACACATGGATATATGTTGTGATAATAATTTTATCGTGTCATTGAAAATGAAGGTTCCTTTAAGTTAAATCTTTAATGATAATTAGTAATATCATAACATTACAACAACTTCACAATAACTTAGTAGCACATAATATGTTAGTTACAATATATAATACGTTATTTACCGTATCATAATACCCTAGATACAAATTTTATTTTATAGCCATTATTTATGAACATTGACGTGAATATTTTGACAGTTTTCAAATTTGATAGATACACCTGATACACCATTATTGTCCACTGTCCACTGAATCTTGCCTAGCAACATTCTTTTTCAGTTCGATGGTCTCTTTAGTACAAGATACAGTGTTTACAGAAACGTCTCCAACTTCAATTTTTCGCGCAATGGAAACCTTCTTACTCAAGTTATCTTCTAAATACCCTCTTGCAACATTGCTCGATTCCCAACCACCAAGTTCTTGTAAATCTAATATGTCTCCACCAGCATGAACAAGAATAGTTGCTGAAGATATTCTAATACAATGACCAGTATACATAGTTGGATTTTCAAGTTTGAGATACATAGCAATTTTCTCAGGTATTTTAGAAAAGAAATGGATACCACAAGGCTGAACGGTGTATTTTCCGTTTCTATATGATACGAACAATCTTCTATGCGGAGTATGAGTTGAACGTAATGCTATATATATTTTTTATATAAAGCCACAGAATTAACGTCTTCGTCAGATATCTATCACCACAAAAAACCTTTTCTTGTGGGTTTTTGAGTCAGGAATTGTGATTACTAGTTTGCGCTCTAGAATTTCAACATTTTCCATGGACATTTTTGTTAATTCACTCGGCTATCACCTCGTCGCCTGGCAACGTCCTCGATTATTATAAATCACATAATAATCTCGTTACATTAATAACTATTATTAATACTAAATTATGGCGACGTTAACTCTACAGATACTTCTTGGTTTCCCGAACAATGTAATATATTTTCGGTGTAGTGAAGTATCAATCTAATCTACTAAAAAAAAATATTTTTCATGGGATAAGTAGAGAATCCTTGTTAATTTGGACAAAAATTTATTATTAGTAAATTTTAATTATTGATAAACGTTTCAGTGGATAGTTCCCACCATCTTCAGGGCGGTAAGAACCAAATTATGTTTTAAAATTCAAGCGAGCCATTATTCACATTTTGACAAAAAAATAAACAAATAAAAGAACTACACAACAACATATAAAGGATAAAAATACATAAGACTTTACATTCTATCGCATAAAGGATAAAATTATATAAAATAATTTAAAAAGTAACAAAAAATTGTTTAAGTAAAAAAAATTTAAAAATCAGAATTAAAAAGAGGCTTTCCCAAATGAATATATTGTTGTAGCATTGATTTTAATTAAAATCGAGTTTTTCATTGGAAAAAAATGTCACTATAAAGACGCAAAATACCGGCTAGTTGATAATATTATTAAACAACCCCAAGCTGATGACGACTATACATATATCTATTCATCTGTTATGATGTATACCTGCATTTGTCATGTATAATCACATAACCAATTATGAATAAGCACTAGTAATTATAAATAAGGTTATGATAATATATTTTATTAAAATTAGACTGACGTAGTTTTCCACGAAACACCAAAACACTATGTACTGCCCTCGACGCGCGTTTGGCCAACCAAGTTAGCATCATCTGGAGATGATTAAAACTAAACTTATGCTAACAATTTACCCTATTTATACCTAAACTGTTGTCACGGTTCACCGAACCACTAACCAATAAAGCGGGCTATTTGGGATAGACCCTCTGTCATCTTAAATTGCTAATATCTATTTTATGGTTGTCCTCAAACGCATGTTGGGCTACACTAGACTTATCTGTTCTACCATATTTGAGATGGGCCTCTTTGAATCTAGTTTGAATTGATCGTCTAGTCTGTCCGACATATTTTTGATTACAGTCCTTACAGCTAATTTCGTAAATACCCGACTTTTCTTTTGTTTTAGTTTTGTCTTTTGGATTGCCTAAAAGTTGTTGTAGTTTGTTTCCTGATGAATGAACCACTGTCATATCTACATCTTTAAAAAATCTTACCAATACCATGGGTGAATTGAGATCCAATGGAATCGATACAAATTTCGGATTTTCTCTTTCATTTTGAAAGGTCGAGGAATTCCGAAGCGACTCCTTAAACTTTCGTTTCCTAATTATTTTATTAATTAAACTTACAGGCTAAATCCTTAATCAATGCCTTTTTCTTTTTTCAAACTTCTCCTTATTGAGGGGGAAGCTTAATAGACGATGGACTAGAAAATTAAAACTCACCATTTTGTGTTGAGCACAATGGTGAGAGTCCTTAGGGATATATCTTAGAGTACTGGTATCATTTCTGTCAAATTCTAACTTATTTTCACTATTTCTAATTATTAATACATCTAAAAATAGTAGTTGTCCAGAGTTTTCAGATTCATATGTGAATTTAACTGATGCGAAACGACTGTTTAATTTAGATACAAAGTTATCAATATCAGCGACTTTTGTATCGAACACTGCAAAAACATCATCCACATACCTAAGCCAAGGGCCAAGAATGCTATATCTAATAGAATACCTAACTCAAGAATGCTGAGAGACCGGGTAAATACGGTATTTTTGAGTAAAAAGCAATTATCTCTGGATTATTCATAGTTTCTGTTGAGTTAATATTTAATCTAGTTGGTGGTTTTTGGTTAAGGATTTTTATAATTAAAGAGATCGGATAATTGTTGTTAAGTAATTTTTTGTTTCAAATTATTTATGTTCTCTTTATAAAATTTTTTGTTACTTACATAATAAATCTTATTCCTGGATTGTTTGATGATATTAATTTTTTGGCATGTGCAGAGGGATAATTTAGCATTCAGTTAGAATTGCTGGGTTTTGAATAAATATTAAAAATAAGTATTTCATTATCTCTTATAATTAAAAAGTCCAAAAAAGGAATTTTACTTTCTACTTCCGTTTCTATGGTAAACTTTAAATGCTGGTGTATACTATTAAAAATATCATGAATATAGTAGTAAATGATATTGTGTTGTAATGTAGTTCTTTTATTTATTTATTTATTTGTCAAAATGATGTGAATAATGGCTCGCATTGATTTTAAAATATGGTTTGATTCTTGCAGCCCTGAAGCTGGTGGGAACTATCCACCGAAACGTTGGCCAATAATTAAAATTTATTGTTAATAATGAATTTTTGTCCAAATTGCTCGTGATTTATTTCTCCGTACGAAGTGGGCGTGAATTGGTAACTACAACTTTATTTATGTAGACTATTTTTATATCTGCCCCTGTCTTCCCAGTGCTCCGAAACAAAGGTTATCGCGCACCTTTTTTTATTATTGCACTTATCTCGAGAGAAAATTCATCAGACCCCAGCCGTATTTTTTTTCGTTTCCTACTACTGTGCTACCGCTGCATAGTGTGCTAATCATGTAAGAGTTGGATGCAGATATAGTGTATTCGTTTCCTAACTGAATACAATACACAGGCAAACAATTTAAAAAAATGCGATAACCGTATGGGGTAACCAGATCTTTTAACTGTGTTTGTGTTATTAAACCAAAAGTTACTAATTGCGTGACTGTTATTAGAAAATGGAAGATTCAATACGACAATTTGACGATGTGAGCAACATTGTAAAATTTAACATTAAAAATGAAGGCTAGTATCAATGGGTCGAACCGAACATTGAATTCACTATGTTCCTTGCCCTACAATAACCATTCAAATTTATGTCATTCCACTTAAGTTTCCTTGCCCTAAAATATCCCTTTTTTGTAATTTTGAATATTATGAAGGTCACAGTTTAAGGTTACTGATCGAAAATGAAATGATGGAATGGAATAATTACATTTTATAGGTTATTTTAGGGCAAGAAAAATTAAGTGGAATGGAGTTAAAAACACACAATAATCGCTGACTGCTTATGTATCCAGGTAGGAAACGAATGCACTGGACCTACATCCAACTCCTACATTATTAGCACATTATGTAGCGCTAGCACAATAGGAAACGGAAAAATGCACCCCAGTCGGATCATTTCTCGGTATTGCCATTTGTTATTTCGCGGCTTGTTTAGAGTCGGCTGTGCTTAGGCGCTTTATCTGTGAATAGAGGATCAGTTACATTTTAACCGTCTATAAGGCCGTTAATACAATATATTCTACATAAATGTGGCTACCAGTATCAGTTTTGCATTAATTTGATATTATGCTCATATCAATCTACATTATCCCATATTATTAGAATGTTTGAGTTTTAGGTGAAAGATTTGGTACAATGCAAACAAAAGTTGGACTGATAAGTATTCTGAGGAGTCACAAAGTAACCCTAAATAAGAAAACCCCGGTTCCCTTGAAAATGGCTACCAATGTGATCGTTCCTATGGTTGAAGGAGGAATTTGGATAGATCTTGAAAGAACCTAGGTGACAAAGTGAATGACAAAAAGTTTCATTACTGTAGTAATATAATAGTATATGAAGAAGATAAATATAAGAATAACAATTTTTGCCGTAATTTTATTAAGATACCTAAACAAATTATTGAGCAACAAGAACACACCAGTCAAGTAGTTTAATAATTTATATTGTAAAATTTATAAAATTAGTACTTCTGTAAACGGTAGAAATGCAAAGCTAATTCTGTATTGATTTTGATGACATTATTCTATACTTGTGTAAGCGAGTTTAATGAAAATAAAGTTTTATTTGTTTATTTATTATGTACTGTAAAATTTAAATCATAGGCGTCCTAAACTGGTAGGGTGTAGGGAAAAATTCCCCTAACAATTTTGGCTATAATTTCTTGTCACTTTTATCAACAACATCTAAAATTTCCTATTTTTTACAAAAAAGAGGTCTCTTGCATTTTGTCGATACAACTTACTGTTTAAAGAGAAAATCAATTTAAAAATTATGTTACTAACCATAAATAGCATTAAAATCAATTTTTGATCTACTTTGGTCTGTAACATAAATTTTAAATTGATTTTTTTTAGTAGTATCGAAAAAATGCAAAACTCTTTTGTAAAAAAAAATATGAATTTTCAGATGGTGTTTATAAAATTGATAAGAAACTATAGACTAAATTTGTACCCTACACCCCCTAGTTTAGGACGCCTCTGATTAAATTTTTTTAAATTGTGGTCTCAGAATTCATTTAGACGCACACAGTTTATAAAGTGTACCAAATTTCATAATTTTATCTTTAATGGTTTCGGAAATATTGGGAAAACTTATTAACAGAAGCACCCTCTTTGAGGTGCCGTAACTCCATTACAAAGTAGTTTTCGATACATGTTTATTGAAAACTTTTGTCTTAAAATTAAGTGTTTTATTGCCTGTTTCAATTTGTAACAATAAAAGCGGAATACCCTGTATAATAAAAGTATCAAATTTTAAATTACAAATCATCAATGAGTTATTAATATAATAATAACGCTTAATTACGATATAACAAAAAATAGAGCTTTCTTAAAACAATTATAATATGTAAATAAACAGAGTATCTCACGAAGGCAAAACCTTGTTTTTAAGTAACGACATCAGAAGATTACATAGAGCATATATTTAAAAAACTTACCCTACTAGATCCTATCTAAATTCCTAACTTATAATATATTTAAAATATCTGATGTGGCCAGCACATAACTGTCTTATACCAATTCCAATTCCAATTTGAAAACATTTATTTCACATTAATTACATAATTTACAAACTTAATTAGATGCCTACTATATTCAGCTTACAAAATCCTGATCTAAAAAAATCATTTTATTTAATTCTCTACTTACCTCAATTAAATTTTAATATGTACCTTGAAATGTTTCATTAAAATTTTTAAATAATTAATTATCAGTGTCATTCGACACTGTCAACAATAATTCATGTCATATATTTTAATAAGTTTTTGTTATTGACATTGGCATTTTTGTAACTAAATCAGACCTTTTAAACAACAAACTGTTAAATTTATCCTAACCCCATTTTATGAGGCAAAATGTGTAAAATATTTCAGTTTACATCAGCTTTATTTAAGTACTTGGAAAATATATTTAATTCACTTGATATAGTAGACATGATTTATAATCTTTCATGAAGAATATATTTTTTTGTAAAGTCAAATACAAAAAAAGCTTGGGTATCATGGACCCCTTTTCAGAAGACGAATTTTCCTCATCACCGAATTTTTCATTGTCTTTGGCCTTTAGAATAAGTGTACCAAATTTGGAAGCTTTATCTCAAAAACTGTGGCTGCTATCACGATACTACAGACATGTGGACAGATTTTTTTTCATAAATTTATGTTTCTCATTATAATTCGTCGAGATTCGTCCAGAAGTGCAATAATTTTTTTTGCCCGAAATTGTACCTTTTTTCTTTCATTCATTATGTCTCTTCGGGTGGTACCACATTCACCACACATACACACACGCACACGTGCGCGCGCACACGCGTACAAACACGCGCACGCACACACACCGCTCACATGCACACACGCTCACATGCGCACACATTCACACCCGATCACGATCACACGCTCACACTTTCACAGGTGCGCACACACACACACACACGCACGCACGCACACACACAGACAGCGTATGGAATGTTAAGGTGTACGTAATATTTAAGTAGTTTTAGTAAGTAACTTTGAGTGTCAACGGTTTCAGAGTTACATATAGTTTAAGTTCTTTCTTAAATGAGTAAATGAATAATTGTTTGGTTTTTTAGGTATTGAGATGAGGTAAGCTGTTATAGGTTCTAAATATTTGAAACTTCTTTGTCCAGTAGTCATGTGCATTCGAGGAGTTACATAGAAATCTCTGCCAGGTCTGATGTGAATGTGTAGGTGTAATAAGTGTGTTTTTGTTTTTTTACTGAATGGTATTAGCCAAGAGTGGATTTAAGGTAGATTACGTCCTAGGCCTATTCTGATGTGGCTCCCTTGATTATACTTGCAATCAAAACGTCGCTGATGTTAATAAATAAATCGTGTCAAAAATAATTTGGATCGTGACTTTTCATTCCATATTTAAGATTTTAGTGATTACATACTTGTAATCTTTAAATCATAAAAGCGAGAGAACAAGCTCTAAAATTTATTTGATCAGTCAACGGAAAACCCAATCGATTTTGAATTTTAGTCGCCTTTAAAATTTTGCCGCCCTAGGCCAGGACCTCGCGGGCTTAAGCCTAAATCTGCTCCTGGATTAGCCGCTACAAAATATAGTTGCCACAGGTCTAATAATTTCGATTCTGTAAATAAATGTTCAGTAGCGTCCCAACTTAAATGTTTGCCTATAACTACACCTACATATTTTATATCTATAGCTTGGATACTATCGTGGGCTTAAAACCAAAAGTGACCAAGTCCAAAATGTTCATATTTGAGAAACTGGTAATTTTGTTTTTTTAATTTTTATTAAACATAAGCTTATAAGAATAAAAATTTAAGTAGAAAATCCGTATAAATGTTTTTTAAATATCATAATTTAAAGTTTTGAATCTCACCATCTATCAAAACAAATTTTTTTTTTTGTTCGCATAAAATGTATTATTTTTAGACTTGATCAAAAAAACTTGTTTTAATAAAACAACTTTAGGGTTCTCACAGTACTTGGTTAATTTTTGCAAGAAGAGGTAAGTGAATTTCTTGTTACTTGGTCAAAAAAAACAGAAAATGCTGGTTTTGGACTTGGTCACTTTTGGCTTTAAGCCCACGCTATATTCTCTGCCTTCATTGTGAATAGTGATATGGTTAAATGATGGCGCAGTAGACTTATTGTATGTAAATGGTATATAAAAGGTCTTTTTCCAGTTTAAGGTGTGGAGTTTAAAGTCGAACCTGTCTTTAATATTGTCTAATTTTTTTCCACTTTTTGCTTTAGGTTTTCCCAAGTTCCCCCTCTGTAAAAAATTGCAGTGTCATCAGCATAGCTAATTATATCTCCACTATTCTGAAATGTGAACAAGACATTAATATATATTGTGAATAAAACGAGACCTTGAGAAACGCCATAATCACAGATTTTAAATCACTAGTAACGTTATTTATTTTTACACATTGTTGGCGGTCAGATAAATAGCTTTCAAACAAGTTCAATAATGTTCCTCTAATTCCGATGTCCTCTGGCGTCTCAAGCAGTTGGCGATAACTTACGGTGGCGAAGGCTTTTGCCAAGTCCACGATCACACATACATCGCACAGTCTCATCCAGTGCAATGTAAATTTTAAACGATAATTTTTCTATCGCATCTTGAGCGGATTTACCAGACTGAAAACCATATTGCATTGGGGAAATGAGATTATATTTTGATAAATCTTATTTTAATGATTTTCTCCAGGATTTTTGTAAAGTTGATAATAAGTGAAATTGGCATATAATTCGTAATTTCATTGATACCTCCATTTTTAAAAACTGACATCACAGTCGACGTCTTGAAAACAGAAGGACATTTGCCTTGTTCGAATATTTGTTAGTTATATATGTTATAACGCTGCTATTTCATTGGCTATCTTTTAGGATCTCTTTTTAAGCAATCAATTCCCATTTTAAGCAATTAATTCTGATATAATGTTTTTATTTCATGAATATTAGTAGGCCATAAAAAGAATGTATTTATATTAGGTTCCCTATGTATTCTATATTCTTTTTAACTTTATTTTACTTGCAGTTTAAAAAATAATTACAATTTCATGATAAAGGAAACAGAAAAATTCTCATAAAATAGGAATTTTATGAGAATTTTTCTGTTTCCTTTATCATGAATAATTACTCATATGGGATCAACCTATCTAAATTACAATTTCATTTAATTTAGATTTTCATTTAAAATCAACCTACATAGTGTTCGGCTTTAACTTTCCCAACATAGAGATTTTACTGAACTTGGGATGGTGATTCAGAGTAAACGAAACGTTATAATAGTATTATTTTAAAAAGCCGAACAACTCGTATACAATTTTTGCAAAATATTTAATACTGACCGTATTTTCATTATTATGACTTCTGGGATATTTGCAAGTTTAAACTAGATATTTGAAAATACGTTAAAATATTTATAAAACACACGCATATCCTCTATAACTAAATAACTGACCTTAGACCCAGGCGCTTTATCTGAGAACAGCGGGCCAGTTATTTTACACTTGGTTCGAGATATTTCCTTTTTCCTGATTGTATGTAAATCGTAACATTGTTATCTACAGTGAATAAGTAAAGAGGCGCCATCTTAAACGTCTATAAGTTATCACTTATAAAAAACAATGAGGATAATACAATCTATTCTACAAAGATGGCGCTATCAATACCAGTTTTGCATCAACTTGATTTTATGCTCATATTAATCTACATTATCTCATATTATTTGAATCGTTGTGATTTAGGTGAAAGTTTTTTGCTATAATGCAATCAAAAGTTGCACTGACAAGTATTCTGAGGAATTTCAAGTAACCCTAAATAAGAAAACTCCTGTTCCCTTGGAAATTGCTACCAATGTGATCGTTCCTAGCGTTATTGGAAGAATTTGAATAGATCTTGAAACAGCATAGGTGACAAAAATATGAATAATATAATTTCATTACTATTCTACTACATGTTATACAAGACTGGGAAAACTAACGAATAATGGCTGTAACGAGATACGAAAAAAAGGTAAATGCACACGTGCATAAATATAAAAGTCGCTATAAAGCATTTCTCCATAAAGTGTCTACTGATAAAGTTACAACGATTGTTCGTTTCTTTTGTCCAACTCTATACGGTGTGGATAAATATAAGAATAAAATTTTACCGTAGTTTTATTAAGGTATCTAAATAAATTATTAAACAAGAACATATCAGTCAAGTAGTTATAAAAATTTATGTTGTAAAATTTATATAATTAGACATTTGTGAAAAATGTGAAAAACAACTCTGTTTATCTGGATAGTCGGAGAGTGGAATTTCATTCGACGAACAATTTTCAAAAAACATTTATTTCAAATTCGGACCTTTGCGCATTGCCACCCACAGATGATTAATTTTCATTTACTCAGAAGTCAGGAGCTTATCTACTCAAACTGAAATTAAGTGAAAATATCTATAAAAACCCATGGTGTCATTTTATTAAGATGACGAGATTATTTTCATTACCAACATGTCTTGTGTTTTTATACTCATATATACATTCCCCAAATAACTTAATATTTATAATGATAATTTTTACAGCAGCCCGGTTACATCTTTTTTATATTTTTGGTTTGTACGTTTCCTACTAAAACAATTTTAAAAAATCGGTCGCGGTAGGTGCTGCTCGACAGTATTTTCTCATCATCATTTTCAATTTGACATGAAAGAAATAAATTTCATTTCCATTTATTTTATTTATTTATATGAAATAATTAATATGAACAAAATAATCAAAATAAGTAAGACATATATGGCAAATAAGACGAGATAAATGAGACAAATAAGATAAATTAGACAAATGAGAAAAACGAGAGATTAGTCGATTGAGGCAAATGAGACAAATGAAATAAATTACTCAAATGAGATAAATGATACAAATCAGAAATGAGTCAAATGAGACAAATGAGGCTAATGAGTTAATGATTCAAGTGAGAAATTATACAAATAAGATAAATGAAATTAATGAGACAAATGACATAAATGAAACAAATAAGGAACGAAACAAATGAGCCTGTTTACGCTGGTCAAATAGCATCTTGTTATTTTAATGGATGAATTTGCACATATAATAAATCTACAATAGTATAATTCTATGCATTCGTTCTGTCCAGACCGCAATAGGCAACACTTTTATCTCAAGCTTATGTGTGCTGATTGCCTATCATAAGACGGTGAATACACCATATAGAAACGAACTGATTAGGAGTTTTTTAGAAAATGTTATTTTTTTGTTTTTTCTTAGTATTCTTATTAGTAGAATTGTAACGAGATAGTTTACTTATGTTCAACTGTTTTTGAATAAGTGGAAATAAAATATTATAGTGCCTATTGCCTAAATAAATATTTGTTGAATAGTAATTTATCATTAATTAAACCAAGTGAACGACCGGGAAGTGACTTTTGCTTTCTTAGTATTTAATGTCCTTTTTCTCTTTATCTTTCTCTCCCATCCCCCATTAATACTTGGAGAAAAAACTGATTGGAACCCAAAGCTAGTTGCTACCAACAAATTGGTAAGTCTGTTGAATAATTTCATATTTTGTCAAAATTAGTTTTTTTAGAAATTACAGTCGAATTGGAAAAAAAAGGAAATTGTCCTTTTTAGCACAATACCAAACATTTGGCCCTATAATATCGAGCCTGATTTAGTAATCATTATTGAGTAAAGTTCACATTGTTGGAATCAATTATAGTATAAAAAATAGACATCGTAGTTTTTTATTTTATTTATACAGTGAGCACGTAAAGGTTGGAATAAATTCCGTAAAATCGTTACAAAGCAAGTGACAAAAATTCGCTTAGACACGTCGATTTTTAAATTCATTTCTTAATTTGTTTATTTAAAAAAAATTTTTTACATACTTTTTAAAAAGTTATGACGTCATCGGCAATTTTTTTAAATGGCAACCCCCATTTTTAAAAATTTCATTTGAAAGAGCACATTTTTCTGCATACAGTAGGTTAAATTCTAAGGCATGTTGCACGACGAAATTATCGAGAAAAAAACAATTTAACATTAATAGCACACACGTGTTTTACTTATGGTCGAACCCTGGTAGAGGAACTGTTTTACGACTTTTTTCATGTTTACGCTTTTTTTCATCTAGTAGAAATGCGGACCTGGCTGTCACGTTAGTTCACATTTACTCACATTCAGTTGTCATATTATTTAAAGTTTTAATAATGGAACGTTTAAGTGAGAGACAGCGAATTGAGATTTTGGTGATGATTGGTTGTAGAGGGATGTCCCGAACACAAACTCGGGTTACTGAATTATTTAACGATAAATACTCTGATCGACCGATTACACAATCAACTGTTAGCAAAATAGAAAATAAGAGTGTGGTCATGTAAGAGATAATTATACGAGAGGTCGTCCTGCAATTTCAGAAAATAAACAGTTAGATGTTTTACTGACAACGGAGGAAAATCCTTACAAACCAAGTCGCGAAGTCGCAGCAGAGCAGTCAATTAGTTAGTCGACTGTTTTAAAATATTTGAAAAAGAATAAATGGCACCCATATAAAATAACTTTAGTTCTCGAGCTTTACGAAGATGATTTCGACCGCAGAGTACAGTTTTGCGAAACCATGATGGAACGATGTAATACCAATCCACATTTCTTAAGTCGAGTACTTTTCTCTGATGAGGCCACCTTCTGCTTAAACGGCGCAAAATTGTCGATATTGGTCACATGAAAATCCACACTGGATGATGGAGGTACATACCCAGTTTCCACAGAAAGTAAATGTGTGGGCTGGAATTGTTGGGACTACAATTTTGGGTCCATTTTTTATTGACGGGTCATTAAATGGTGTAAAATATTTGGAGTTGCTCCAACAAAACGTAATACCGGGACTTGCCGCACTGTATCCAAATGGCAAAAACCCTAATGTACCGGAGAACTCCATATGGTTTCAACAAGATGGCGCACCACCGCATTATTCGGTAATAGTGCGTAATTATTTAAGCGAAATTTTCCCAGACAGATGGATTGGTAGACGCGGTTCATTAGAAAGGCCAGCTAGATCTCCGGACCTAACTCCATTGGATTATTTTTTATGGGGTTACCTTAAATCCAAAGTGAATTTTAATAGACCGAATAACATTGAGGACTTAAAAGACAGAATTAGGTACGAATGTGGAAGAATTGGACCCGAAACAATCACTAACGTTTTGCGAGAACTTGAATTTCGGCTAGGACGTTGTCAAGAAGTAAATGGTACGCAATTTGAACATTTAATTTAATTATTTTTTGCTGGATTTATTATTTCTTGTATTTCTGTTTTATTAAACTGTTAAAAGTAGTTAAGATTTTTTTTTCGATAATTTCGTCGTGCAACATGCCTAGAATTTAACGTATTGTATGCAAAAAAATGTGATCTTTCAAATAAAATTTTTAAAAATAGGGGTTGCCATTTAAAAAAATTGCCGATGACGTCATAACTTTTTTAAAAAAGTATGTAAAATTTTTTTTTTAAATAAACAAATTAAGAAATGAATTTAAAAATCGACGTGTCTGAACGAATTTTTGTCACTTGCTTTGTAACGATTTTACGGAATTTATTCCAACCTTTACGTGCTCACTGTATATATTTTTTTTGTTTGAAAAATATACATTTATGGTTGATTTTATTTTCTACTTATTCAAATAGTAATTAATTATAGAAAATTGCATTTATAGTTTAATATAGAAATTAAAGTTCATTACACTATAGTATAGTACAATTAGGTCTTTTTTATACAGTGCGTTTTTATGGTTAATCAGCACATAATATATAGACGTTTTTCTCCTCTTCGTTGTAATTTATCTTATAATAAATAACACTTTGCGATTGTTTTAATAAACTTGTGTTTTAGTTCGAGATATATTATTTAGTGCATATTCATCCATTTTATAGTGATATACAGGATGGCCACAAAAAAAGGAACAGCACTCAAAATTAGTGATTTCAAAAAAGGAGCTATATTTTAGTCGAATTCAACGATTATTTGATAGTAGTAAGGATGTCACTACACAACATATTTTAGATGAAATAAATATGTTAGAATATGAAATAAATGCTGATTTTATTCCGAATTATCAAATTCTAGAAACTTTTGACGAACTGGTTTGCCATATCGAATCTGTAGTGAAAAAAGTTAATGATAGCAGCTCTAGTACTAGTAGTTTTAACGAATCACAATCATTACGTCCTAATTTTAGTAGGTCTATTCGTAAACTACCGGAATTACCACTTTCAAAATTTAATGGTGATGTTAAAGATTGGCCTTTATTTATCGAATGCTATAATACTATGATCCACAACAACACAGATTTAACTGACATTGATCGGGTTCATTATCTTATAGGTTGCTTAAGTAGTGCTTTGTCTGTCTGTTCAGGAATCGCACCTACAGACAACAATTATAGAATTATTTTAAAAACACTTACTGATAAATTTAAGGACAAACGTGTTATAGCAAATACATTTTTTAGAACAATTACTAATTTTATGCAAGCTCAAACTGAAAATGCTAATACTTTAAATTTATTTTTGGAAAAATTTCATCCTGCAGTAACAGCGTTGTGTCAAATGGATATACCAAATTTAGCAGATTACATTTTGTCCTATTTGGCATTACAGAAGCTCAATCCTGAGACACAGCGATTGTTTGAGAATACTAGAAGAACAACTGAAATGCCTTCTTATGAAGACATAATTAACTTTGTTTTAGGACAAGCGGTGTTAATAAATCAAATAATAGTAATAAAAATAACTCAAATCCTCATAGCAATAATAGTTGGAATAATAATAAGTCAAAGATGACTCATTCTTTTGTTGTTCACTACCAATTTTAAATGTGTCATTTGCAAAATCAATTCACACTCAATTATGAATTGCCCTAAATTTTTAGAATTATCCCCTGAGGAACGTTACAAACTTGTTTGAAACAATAATTTATGTTTAAATTGTTTATCATTACATAAAGTTATAAATTGTAAAAGTAGTTACATTTTAAAATCTCGCTACAAAATACGCAATACTTCCAATAGTGAAGGTACAGTAGGTAATGAAACAAAAAATGGTATTTCGGAGGTAAGTGTCTGTTTCGGAAATTTCTCAAATTCCGGCCGCCTCATCCTCTGCCCACACAATTAGTAGTAATAGTACGTCAGCAAACTTTTCAATTATACCATTAGTGAATTGCTGTTCGGTATCTCATAGTAATAATTCTTCTAGTAGTACTGTGTTATTGTCCACAGCAAAGGTGCACGTTTTAGATAGTTTCGGTAATCTACACGAAGCTCGCTTTCTTCTTGATAATGGTAGTCAGGCGAATTTTCTTTACATAGAATTTAGTCGTCGTCTGAAACTTCATTTATCGTCTTGTCATTCGGATGTTTACGGAATCGTATCCGCTTGTAGTCCGGTACATGGACGCGCATATATTGTAATTATTTCGCAGTTCGAAATAACTAAACGCTATTCTCTTGAGGTACTGGTTGTTGGTAAAGTCACAGATCAGTTACCACCTACCCGCATTAATTCAAATGCTTTATCTTATCTGAAATCAATTCCATTGGCGGATTGTAGTTTTCATATTCCACAAAAAAATGGATGGAATTCTTGGAGCAAATTTATTTGCTCATTTGTTAGGTGATAAACGCATTGTGGGCCCACCAAATACCCCTGTAGCCGTCGAAACTAGTTTAGGATTTATAGTAATGGACAAGGCTCTCATTTTGTCTCCAGCTCCTATTCTCAGTAGTTTTTGTCTCACTGTAGAACCCTCACTCGAAAATTTTGTCAAACGATTTTGGGAGGTTAAAGATCTTCCATCTTCCACCACAGTGGACCCAGACGATTTAGAATGTGAGAAAATCTTTCAAACCACGTATCGCCGGGACTTATCTGGCAGGTACACAGTAGTTTTTTTTACCTTTCAAAATTGATAGTTCTATCTTAGGAGATTCATATATCACAGCTCCTCAAAGTTATTTGTCCTTTGAAAAGATGTTGCATAGTCATCATGGTTTTAGAGAGCAAAATTCAGAAATAATTAGCGGTTTCCCGAGTCAAGGTCACATGTCTATAGTGGTGGAAAAAGATAGTGCAGAAAAACAATATGATAAGATATACAGAAAAATTCTCATTAAATTCCTTTATTGGTGTGACCGGTTTCGTGAACAAGTAAATTTACTTCACATCATCAGACACAGAAGTAAATTTACTTGTTCACGAAACCGGTCACACCAATAAAGAAATTTTATGAGAATTTTTCTGTTTTCTTATCATGAATAATTACTCATATGGGATTAACCTTCCTACGTTAAAAAAACAATATTTCATTCCACATCACGCAGTCTTTAAAATTGACTCACCCCTGTCCGGGTTGTCTTTGATGGTTCCTGTAAAACCGATACTCTTTATTCGTTAAAGTATTTATTGTATACTGGTTCCAAACTGCAGTCAGATGTCTGTACGATGTTCCTTAATTTTAGGTTGTTTGAAGTACCTTTTACAGCGGATATTTGGCAGATATATAGGCAAATCAATTTACGAGAAGACCATCGTAGATTTCAAAGAATTCTATGGAGATTCGCTCCTCAGGAACCTATAGAGATATATTAATTGAATACGGTTTCATTTGGAGTAAAACCTTCACCTTTCCTAGCACTTCGAACTGTACGCCAATTAGCTGAGATTAACGCATTTCATTTCCTTTAGCCTCTGAAGTAGTTAATAGAGACATGTATGTAGATGACCTTATATCCAGTGTACCTTCGACTGACTTAGCCATTGTTCTATTTCAACAATTAGTTGATTAATTTAAAATAGGAGGTTCCCAAATAGTAAAATGGGTCACAAACTCAAAAAAAATAGTAGAGGAAATTCCTATTGAGAATCGTACTATCAACTTTGTGAACTTTGATAACACTTCACTCAAGGTATTAGTCTTGCAATGGCATGCAGGTTCTGATTCACTGTCATTTTCTTTCGATTTTGTAGATAAACCTTGTACTAAACGCAACATTTTATCCACCATAGCCCATTGTTATGATCCCTTAGGATTTCTAGCCCCTGTCACCTTATTAGCCAAAATTTTGATCCAAGATTGTTAGATTGGTCACTTGGATTGGGATGAACCATGTCCTCCTGATATCGTACACCGTTGGAACCAATTTAAAATCGGGTTACCTCATCTTTTAGATTTTAAAATGCCCGTCATATAGGTGTTGTATTGACACAACCAATAATTTTAGCAGGATTCTTCGACGCATGTTTGACATCGTACGGTGCTGTCGTTTATCTTCGTAGCACAACTTCTCATGGAGAGACGCAAGTATATCTTCTTTATGCCAAATCAAAAATCTCTCTAATGAAAGTTGTCTCAATTCCAAGATTAGAGCTTTGTGCTGCTCATTTGCTCGCCAAGTTGCTTCATTTCTTAATAGGTTGTCACGGATCTCGCCTAAATATATCTCATATTTTCGCGTTATTAGATTCTGCAGTTACTCTAAACTGGATCTCTACCCACCCGTCTAAATTACAAACATTTGTGTCAAATCGAGTAGCCCAGATTCAATCGTTCACTGGCTCTAGCTCGTGGTTCCATGTAAAGGTTAAACATAACATTAGCGATTGTTTATCCAGAGGTTTAACTCCATCTCAACTTATAGCTAACGTCTTGGACGACTGGTCCTGAATGGTTGAAGTTAGATTTATCTGAATGGCCAATTAGTACGGTCCGTTTAGAAGAAAACTTACCGGAGTCTAAAATATCTTCTTTAGTAGTTATTGAAAATTTCGAAAATCCTTTTGAAGCACTAAAATGCGTCAGTCGAAATGGATCAGACTATTAAGATCCATGGTTTATGTTCTAAGATTCATAAAACTGTTGCCGATTTCCTCTTCTATTTTAGTTGCCGATTTGGAGGCGGCTGAACTTGCGTTGATTAGGATAGTTCAACAACGACATTTCCGGCCAGAGAAAGCTTTACTGATGCACCATATTATTCCTACATTTTTAAGGCATTTACGTCCTTTTTTGAAAGACAATATCATTCGAGTTGGAAGTAGATTAGTTCATTCTGAGTTGAATTTCAATCAGCAACATTCTATGTTGCTTCCTAAAAAGGACCATCTAGTAGATCTCCTTTTTGATAATTATAATAGATCCAATTTCCACACTGGTCCACATTTAGTTTTTTCTTTAATTAGGTTGCGCTATTGGATTCTAGCAGCCCGCAGCGTCGTTCGATACCGAATTCAGAAATGCAATTGGCGTTTTCGATTGAAACCAATACCTCAAATTCCCGTGATGAGAAATCTTCCCAGTTATAGAGTACAACAGGCAAAAACCTTTTTGCGCACTGGATGCGATTACGCTGGTCCAGTGCAGCTAATTCCTTATCGTAAACGAGGGGTTCGTCCTATTAAAGCATATATTTGTCTATTTGTATGCATGGCGACAAAAGCAGTTAACCTTGAACTTATTACCGATTTATCAACAGCGAACTTTCTTCAAGCATACAAGCGGTTTATTGCTAGACGCGGAGCGATTTCGGAAATTCAGTCGGATAACGGTACAAATTTTCTCGGTGTAAAGGTGGTTTTGGATGAACTTTACCAATTTTTTAGCGTCTCCCGAACACAATGATACCATATTGAATTAATTAGTTAATCGCGGAATTCAATGGAAATTGATTCCTTCAGGTTCCCCACATATAGGCGGTCTATGGGAAGCTAACTTGCGATCGGTAAAAACGCATTTGTACAAAGTAATACATGATCAATTATTGACTTACGAGGAGTTCAATACCCTATTAATTCAAATTGAAGGTCTGCTGAACTCACGCCCGCTTTGTGTCGTTAGTTCTGACCCGTCAGACCCTGTAGCTTTAACACCCTCCCATTTTTTGACTCTAACTCCTCTCACGAATATTCCTGCTTCTGATCTCACCGATCAGGCCATTAGTAGATTAAACAGGTTCCAAATGATTGACCACAGGGTCCAAGATTTTTGGAAAAGGTGGCGGTTGGAATACCTCACGACTTTACAGTCACGACAGCGTTGGAATACCGTTAGTCTTCCTGTCAAAATAGGCACAATTGTTGTTCTAGAACAACCAAATACACCACCTCTCCAGTGGCCTTTAGGTATTATAGAACAAATATACCCTGGAAGTGACAATATAGTTAGAGCGGTTGATATTCGCACTAAACATGGTACATATAAGAGACATGTTATTAAGGTCTGTCCTTTGCCAATGCAACAATTTTGCATTTTTTTTATACATGCATGTGTATATACATAGCTTCTTTTCTAATACATAGAGATTTTTGGTTTTATAGAATTAGGTAGATATTTGAGTATTGAAATATACTCATATTCTAGTTATAAAAAAAATGGGAATTAATGTTCATTTATATACTTTTCAAAGTTCTGAAATATCGTTCAGCCCGGGGGGGATGTTTACGCTGGTCAAATAATAACATCTTGTTATTTTAATGGATGAATTTGTACATATAATAAATCTACAATAGTATAATTCTATGCATTCGCCCTGTCCCGGCCTCAATAGGCAACACTTTTAACTCAAGCTTATGTGTGCTGATTGCCTATCATAAGACGGTGAATACACCATATAGAAACGAACTGATTAGGAGTTTTTTAGAAAATGTTTTTTTTTGTGTTTTTTCTTAGTATTCTTATTAGTAGAATTGTAACGAGATAGTTTACTTGTGTTCAACTGTTTTTGAATAAGTGGAAATAAAATATTATAGTGCCTATTGCCTAAATAAATATTTGTTGAATAGTAATTTATCATTAATTAAACCAAGTGAACGACCGGGAAATGACTTTTGCTTTCTTAGTATTTAATGTCCTTTTTCTCTTTATCTTTCTCTCCCATCCCCCATTAATACTTGGAGAAAAACTGATTGGAACCCAAAGCTAGTTGCTACCAACTAATTGGTAAGTCTGTTGAATAATTTCATATTTTATCAAAATTAGTTTTTTTTTTAGAAATTACAGTCGACTTAGAAAAAAAAAGGAAATTGTCCTTTCTAGCACAATATCAAACAGAGCCAAATTAGACAAATGAGATAAAAGATGTAAACGAGAAATGAGAAACGAAGAAGAAATAAAACGAATTAATTTATTTTTCATTAATTTCAAATTGAATATGATAAAGTATTGAGACAGACTATTTTTTTTAATTTAAAAAAAATTATTTTAAACCATTTTTCTCAGTTTATCTTACGATAAATTGTCATAAGTTATTTTCGTCCCTTGAGACGTGCCCAATTTCACTCATAGTCAATAGGGATCGTCCTTAGACATCACACATATTATATGCAAAATTTCAGATTTCCACGTTGACGTGTGTGAGAAAATGCGGTCAAAACAAATAACCTGCGACACACAGACGCCATGGCAATTCGTATACATTTTCTATTTTCTGGTCTCAAAACGTTCGTTTTCATCACAACCTGGAAATTATCAAGACGTCAATACTTTCTCAATCAGTGTAGATAGATGAGCAAGTAAGTTAATAATAATTATATGGGGTGTTTCAGAAACACCATGCCAAACTTCTACATGGTATACTATTGGTCAAAATAAACAAAAAAAGTTTCTATGAATACGTGTCCAAAAGTGAACCATTTCCAAGATACAGGGTGTGTAAAGTATGGCCAGAAATTTTTTTTTTACATGGAGGCTGTGAAACTGTATAGTTTTCAGGTTCTTCTTATACGTAGCGAGGTACACACAATAGCGACGCAGTCTACTTTTGATTAGAAATCTGAAACTTTTTAATAATACTAAAGTTCCTCAAAGGAGCGTGTTTAGACCTATATTATTCGGTCTTTTTATTAATGACGTCTTCCTAATTAATTCAGAAGGTTACAAATTGTATCGCTTTAGAGTTAATACTATAATATATTTATCCGGATTTGATATCAAACAAGTTTTATTTAAAATTAATAAAATGATAGAAATGATTAAAGAATGGCTCACAACAAACCGATTAATGAGTCCCGGGTAGAATCCCGAATAGGGCAGAGATATATAATGACGTTTTGAAATATGGGGATGGTAGCACAGTTGACTAGAGCGTTTTTGTGAGGCAGAATACGACTAGTCACTGTCTGTCTTTCATGAGTTCGAGTCTCAGCTGTGGTATCTGTTAAATATAGCAGGGAATAGTTGTTGTGTGTGTGTGTGTCTGTCCTGGTTGGGTGGCGGAATAGCAATGTGCCAAACTCCGCCAGGATGTTAATATAAGTAATACGTTTAAAATAAAACAATTAGTATGTTTTGCTTTTATATATATATAATTCTAGTTCAGACACCGTAAAATTTCTGTGAATTCCAGGACCGGCTTCTCGACCGGCCTGTCTTTTCCAGAAAAGAACAGTAGCCGTGCGTGCGCAGCGAGATCTAGACCGTATTCCTATTCAGTTTATCTACAAACGTTGCAGTGCGTAGACGGCGAGCGTGAGGATAACAAAAAATAGTAACAACTTTGTCGACAATATCAGGGTACGTGTGGATTGGTGTTGACGAGGCCTTGGATTTTTAAGGAAAAAAAATCATTAATGTTATTATGCGTATTTTACGTGCTATTCAGAGTACACCTTCACTGCTAATATGTAGTAAACAGTTGAAGAAATAGTTGTAAATACTTTGTGTAACATTGGTGTTAAAAGTGAAAATGTTACTGCTTGTATCAAATTTAGCGGCATATACAATGCGTCCCAGAATAGATGTAACATGAGGTGTAATGGACAAAAAATTTTCAAATTTTGGAATTGCACTTCAGGAATCAGTTTGTATAAATCTATGATACCTATATGAAAAAAATTGTATCGGTGTTATACAGTCTTTTGCGAGTCAATTTATAAAAATCGTAACTAATAAACTACCGTAAACCCCCTACAACTTTGAACGGCAACCTAACTTTGAACAAAATCCCGATTTTGTTTGTATAATTTTTTTTGCAGTATTCTGTACTCATTTTAATATTTTGAGCGTACGCCACTGAGGCTTCAAATCTTGAGTGTAAGTTGGCACCATTGCTGTTTAATCGCACTATGCAACTTCACGGCAGATTCTTGAATGTCAACAGGTGGTTAAGCCGTTTTCTGTGTGGTGGGGAGACTTTTATCTCGTTCTAGGTAAGTTTAATCAATATCGTCATGAAATCTACGATTTTCAGTAAGTAATCTAATACTTATTACTATATTATGTGCAGTTAGAAATATTTTTAAACAGTGTTTTGTTATAATTTTTTTTCTGACACAATGCGATTTTATGGTTAGGTACCTGCAACTTTGAACGCGTTCAAAGATGGGAGCGTGATCAAAGTTGGGGCTAATTTATTCAATTTCTTTGAGTAAATCTATTTTTCTTCTCCTAGAATGAATTCCAGATGGATATATAATGCAAACTACAAAAGATACTCAGAGGAAACACTAAATAAGGATCTTCTAAGATATCCGAACTGGTAGATTATCATTAAGACAGGCTCCAAAAAAATATAAAATATGCTTAGGTACCCTCAGTAACAAATTAAATAGGAAACATATGTCGCAAGTAGGGCACCCTAACTCATTTACACCCGTGGAAGAAAATGCATTCGTACAACATATTCTAAAAGTTGCTGAATGGGGATTTCCTTTTGATATTACAAATATAAGAATCATGGCCAAAAATTACTTGACTGGTAGAGGTCGTGTTATTAAAAAATTTAACAATAATTTGCCCAGTTCAAAATGAGTTAAAGGGTTCATAAAAAGACATCGTATTTACGCGTCAAAATATAAAAAAAATCACGGGCCACCGTGTCCGCCACAGAGATTGAGGAATATTTTAAAAATATGAAAGAAACTATCGAAGGGGTACCGCCAAGTAACTTCTTTAATTATGATGAAACTAATCTTTCCAATGACCCTGGGATCAAAAAATGTGTGTTTAAGAGAGGCGTCAAATACCCAGAAAGAGTAAGGGATAACACGAAAACCGCAATATCTATTATGTTTTGTGGATCGGCCTCTGGAAAAATGATGCCAGCATATGTGGTGTATAAAAGTAAAAATCTTTGGTCAACTTGGACTGAGGGAGGACCTCTATTGACAAGATACAATCGAACGAAGTCTGGTTGGTTCGATAGTGCGACTTTTACAGATTGGTTTGAAAAAATATTATATTCTGCCATATATCCCAATGAAGAAGAGAAATCCAAAAATATTGTGTCAGGATTCGCAAAAACTGGCTTATATCCATTTAACTCAAAGATAGTTTTAGAAAGACTTCCTGGCTATAACAAAGAAGATGAAAATGACCAAAACCTAAATGAAGTTCAAACAAGCGTATCAGACGCAATTGAAAAACTTTTAAAGGAAACGAGAGGAGGCGAAAATTGACAAAAAAAGGTAGAAAGAAAAAATTCAAGTACCTGCGCAGGAAAGAGTATAAGTGTAGAGGATTTACAGAATCAGAATGAAATACTAGATGAAGATAACTCGAAGAATATAGAAAAGAGAAAAAAGAAAATCACGAAGGAAGTAGCAGAAACTAATGTGGAAGATTTGGAAACATCAGATGATGAAGATAATTTCTGTACACTGAATGAAGAACAATCTGATGCAAGTGAAGATATAGATGAAGATGAGAACGACTCCGAAAATACCTTTGACCAAGATTTGGAGGAAGATATCCAAATTGACAACCTGCCAATCACTCCAGAAGTTGAGAAATTTTATATTGTAGAATTTCGGGTTAAACAACTGAAACGCCATTATATTGGAAAATTCGTTGAAATTATAGATAATGACAATGTATTCGTAAAATTTTTAAGAAGGTCCAAAAAAATATCAAATAAATTTATTTGGCCCACGATTGCCGACGAGGGCATAATACGCCTTGAGGAACTTGTTAAAGGTTTAACAAACCCATTAATGGATAGGCGTCATGCATTGGTTTTTAAGTCCAATGAAATAAAGGCAATTAAGTAAGGCTGTCTGTCACTTCAAACAATTTTTAAAACAATTTCTTAGAAAATAATAAGAACAATATTTATATTATTTAAAAAATTAATTTCATTGAAATTATTCTAAAAATTCTTTGAGGTTACAGCCTTTAACAGATTTACTTACAAGATTATTATTTTTCCTGCATTTGCACATAAAGGTTTATGTTTTATTCTTTTAAAATACCTATAGGTATCTATCTAGTTTACTACCTATCTGTTTATTTTTATATTTGAATGTATTTCTTCATACCTGAATAAAAAGATTTTATTCTATTAATGTTATGATGTTTTTTTATGTAACACGAGCTAAAACCTATGTACCTACTATGTTTTCATTAAAATAAAAGTGAATTTTATTTGATTTTTTTTCTTCATTGGGTTTGTCTGTATCATAAGGGTGTTCAATGTTGTAGTTAAGCTTATACAACTTTAAAAACGACAAAAATAAACGGTCGTTCAAAGTTGTGGAAAAATGACTCCAACTTTGAACAACACTTTTTTAATTATGAAAAAAATATTAACCCTTATTCACCATGCTGTATTGCAATTCATAGAAGTCACGCGTGATATGGGATTTTTTTATGTTGTTAAAAAAAATTTATGAAAGAAATATTAGACAATGATTCAAAAAGTGTTCAAAGTTGTAGGGGTTTACGGTACCTCTATTTTTCAGCATATGACAAAATTTCTGTACTAATGCCTTGAACACAGTACAAGAGATTTCATAAAATATTAAGACACTTCTATGTATGCGTTTTATGTGTTGAACATATTACAGGAGATTTCATAAAATTTTAAGACACTCGATGTATGTGTTTTAGGTGTTCATGTAATGGTCTATTTTTAGAAATAATTAATTTGGATCGCATTTGTTGCAATTTAAAAAAAATGGTTCGAGTATACCTTAAACTACAGACTCGATTAAAACATTTTCGGAAAACATTGTTGTATTACCCCTGTAGCGTAGCACTACTAGACCATCATATTGTGTCCGACGTTTTTATAACTAGTGCGCGAGTTGGTGGAGATGTTTTCGAGCAAGTTTTTAGCACGAAAGGAAGACAATGCGGGGGATACGCTCGGTAACCACGGCCCCGACAGGATGTGTATCTTTATTGTACGTTACCTTGTGTTTGAATACGTTATCTTATTCCTTATGTGGAGAAAAAGTTGAGCCGCCTGTGTATTGAGTTTGGCATGTTACCTGGCTTTTATTTTGGCTGAAAGTGAAGGTGTTGCCTTATCTAAGTAAGTGGGAGATAAGTTGGAGCAGCAGTGAATGGTGAACTGGTGGTCATGTCCTGGTGGAGATACGTTACCTGGCATTTTTGTTGCGGTCTAGATGATCGGCTGTCTGTAAGTTTCCTGAAATCTTGCAAGAAATTAAATGATGTGCACGTTGTGCCCTAGTCTCTGGTAAGGTCATCTTTATTAATTTAAACACTAACTAGGTACTCAACAAACGAAATCATCAGCCGGTGCCCTCTGAGGAAGCCGCTCAAGTGCGACTAAGGACTTAAAATTATTGATTTGCAAATTTGCCTGTATACACGAACCTTATGTATATGTCTATTTGACTTTTTCTGCGGACATTAATAAATAATATGAGGGACTGTTTGGTGTTGCTACACACCTTCCTTTTTTTACGGAAGCAGTGGTTTGGTTCATCCAGAACTTTGTTAAAAAACACATAAAAAAAGGTAGCGCCTAATAAAATTTATAAAATAGATAGGACTATTTTTAGATGTTAAGTTGAATATTGCGTACAGTTCTTGAGTTTGTTTAGTATTAAGTATATTTTATGATTTCTAGTTAATCACTTGCTTCCCCCGCCAGGAAAAAAGAGCATCAATTTGTTTTCGGCCAAATGGAATAAATATATTTGTAAACTAAACTTCGTTTTTGTATTTTGCTGTGAGATATTTGTTTCACTAAATAAAATTAAATTGAACTATTTTAAATAGGGTAACAGATGTTATATTCAAATAATTGTTACTGTCTCTTACCCCCATGTGCCGGCTCTGAACGCACGGAAATTGTTCGGTGCCTAATAATTATTATATAGGTATATATACCCTGCTACGCATAAGAAAAATCTAAAAAGTATACAGTTTTATAGCCTTCAATGAGTTTGGCTTGTATCCCAAGTTTTATAAAAGAAACTTATTTCTGGCGTAAAGTATCGCACTGTATTTTGAAAACATTTCATTTTCGTACACGTCTATAGGAAATTTTTTGTTTATTTTGGATCATAGTACATCCTGTAGAAATATGACATACTATTTCTGAAACACCCTGTAAGTAAATTTTATTATTTTTTTTATATTGTAAATATTGTTGTACTTTTGAACTTAGATGGAAAGCAACGTTTGTGTTTTAGATGGCGTTTCATTATTACTATAAAAAATAAAGTGGGTAGGGGGGTACTTAATCTACACGTTCTATTTATGGAAATAAAAAACAATGTTAATCAATAACTATTTGGATTGTTTTTTTCCATTCCCTCAAACTAAGTGGTGTATACCAAAAAGTATCAAATAAATCATTTTCTAAATTTTTAGGAGCGAGGTGTGTTATTTTGTGATTTGATAAGATTAACAACATATGGCTTGTAAAACAGCTCGTGATTATCAATTCAGATTAATTTTGGAAACAATATGATTGTGTTGTAAGAGATAAACCAAAAAAATTGATGGCATTTATTTTTGATAACTAAACACTGTTGATTATAATTAATCGAAATGTTGATAATAAGATACTTTCCTAATTAACAGTTAAATTATTATATTGTGAAAATAAAATTCGATGTTCAAATTCTATGTTAAGCACTCCCCAATCTAGTATTGACTCTATACAATACTAAAGATTATTTTGTACAAGAAAAAAATTCGCTAGGTTATGCCTTTTATTTTATATTAGGTACAAGCAGTTTTTTTTCACAATTGAAATTTTTATATTATAAGTTGTGTCACTGAAATATGGTTCACCCTTTTTATTTGTTTAATTTTTAACTTAATAAAATGATATTATATGTACTGTGTCAACGAGATCATGTAATAGCCCGCCATTTTTTAAAAAATTGAAATAAAATTTTCAAATTTAAAACTCACGTACGAGAAGTAAATGGGCTTATTTTGAGGAACATATATTATCAATACCACTCCGGTTTCACTGAGAGTGTCATCAATTTTGAATTTATAAATAAATATATATTTAAAAATATACAGGGTGTATATTTTAAAATATTCTAATTATGCACGAACTTTTTTATATAATAAATCAAAATGTTTGACATTACCCTCAAATATGGCGCACATTTCAATTTTTTATGAAATTCATAATTAATAATTGAAAATATTTGTATAATGAAAATTTTCCAAGTAGGCATTGAATATCATAATATGGTTCATTTTTGATATTTGGGTGGAACATGAAGCGAATATTTTTCATTATAATGAAATTATTTGAAAAAATTCAAAATAATTTATTTTTATTTGAAAAAATTCAAAATAATTTAGCTTAGAAATAAAAGTAGAAAGTTGAAATAAAGATTAATTTTCATTTTTTTTTACCGTTTGTTTATTTTAATTTTTAATTGATCTGTCAGGTTAAGGGTAGAGACAAACAAATGTCTGTGTTAAGAATGAACAAAATTAAATATCTGAAAAATGTTTGCACATATTTATTAAAAAAAATAACAAAAATAAATAAATAATTCTGAACACATTTTCACAACTACACAGTTTTTGGCTAGGTTAGGTACCTACTTTAATATGCTATGATAAATAATTACTACGTCCAAACATTAAAACTTACATTTAATAGTTTCTTTGAGGCTTTCCAGCCCAAAATTCATCTAATAAACTATCTATTTGCCGAAAGGGACACAACACACATCTTAAAGCTCTTAATAAGAGAAAAAGGAAACAATGGCTTCTTGTCGAATCTTGTCTATCGCGCTACTGCGATTTCGCCGGTAGAGGTCCAACATTTAGTTCTCAGAAACAAATTTATTAATGAGGAATAAATATTTCTTACTAGAATTAAATATTTATTTCCCCTATTAGGGTATAAAATTTAATAGTAAATATTTATTTCTATTAAATAAACAAATGTGTTATTCATGAGTAAATTTATTTCTTATAAACAATTATTTAATTACAAAAAATAAATATGTAGAGAATATCTGAATTAAATCATTAAGTTTTGTCAATTAATCCAATCTTCGAAATATGCTTATTATAACAAAATATTGAAAATAATTATTTGTATATAATGTAGGATATTAAATATTTAGTAAATTGAAAAAACTGAGGCTTCTTAGTAATTTCAAGCCAGATATTTCCATCAGTGTAGTCGCATTATAAAAAAAATTCTTTGAATTTATATTAAATGTTTAAAATGATGCCCCTTCTCATTTCTGTATAAATTAATTCTTCTAACGAATTCCCTCAAATAATTATCCAACTGTTGTGGAGTTATTTTATTTATAGTTCCTATGGACTTGTGCTTCTAGTTCTTCCGAGTGGCTAACTGTATAATGTAGACTCTATCTTTCAGAAAACCCCAAATATGGAAGTCCATTGGTGTTGCCAGGTGACCTGGGAGGCCACCTGATCAGTACATTTGTACTAATCCATTAATACTCGAAATTCGCATATAAAATAGTTGATAACTATTCGGGCATTATGAAGTAGGGTCCCATCCTGTTGAAAAAGCAGTCTATCTCTGGCCTCTCTTGGCAATTGACATAAAATCATTATTAATATTAGTAAAAAATTCCAGCAATCTCTAGAAAGTCAACTGATCACCAAAAATTATTGAGGGCAGCAACACATTACCAAACATTAAAACCAAATCTGTCTTGGTAGTTTCCTTCTCTCATGAGGTGTTGATTTTGTTGTGCTCAGTACCTAGTATTTTGCCGTTTGAATAATCCCAGATTTGTAAATCTTAATTAATCAGAAAATAGTATTTGCCTGGCAAAATCATTATTTCTTCTAATGTTAGTTATAGTTTATAGTTATGTTTTTGTAATTTTGTTTCTTTAACAACCTTCTTGCAGATTCGTGGCTAATATTTAACTCATCACCAAGGGATACAGTCCTGTTAATTTCAACAAGAGCTAATACATTTACTTTAGTCTCCTCGTTTATAATTACCCCTTTATTTTCATCATGTACGGGGTCCATTTTTTGTAAACTGAGCTTCTTATGCAATAATTTTGCGACGTCCGTAGTTTATTGCAGCAGCTCTGGAATTTTCCCGGAAATCGTAAATTATCAACATGTCGACTTTTTCATTTTGTGTGTAAATTTTTGATGGATATTGAAATAGTAAACAAAACGGAGCAACAATCAATTAGTTATTTAAAAACTGACAGTTCAAATAATATTATGTGATTCTAATTTATTTCCAAAGGCAACTTCGTTTATTTGCAAAATTATTTTAATAAAAAATCTAAAAAATAAAATAAAAAATCTAAAGCATTTGCGAATTATTTTAATGCTTAATCTAAAGATTAATATCTCTCATACGAGACCAAAAGTTTTAAATTTGCCACAATTCATTTATAATTAAATCCATTATACCAATTTAAAGCTTAAATTATGACGATTCCTATAGGGAACGGAAAAAATAAGGGTATAATTTGAAAAAAATTAGTAATTGTCACCCAAAAGTCAGGAAAAAATTATTTTGAATTTTTTCAAATAATTTCATTATAATGAAAAATATTCGCTTGATATTGCACACAAATACAGAAATAAACTATATTATGATATCCAATGCCTACTTGAAAAAATTTCATTGTACAAAAAGTTTTAATAATAATTCTTTATGAAAAATTTAAATAAGTCCGCCATATTTGAGGGAAGATCAAAATTTTTGATTATATAGAACATTTCATGCATAATCAGAATACGTTAAAATATAGAGGGTGTTCCATTTAAAAATTCAAAATTTTTGACACTTCCGGTGCAACTGGTAGTGCAACTAAGTGGTAATGATAATATATGTTCGTCAAAATAAGGCCATTTACTTCTCACACGCGAGCTGAAAATTTTATTCCAATTTAAAAAAATGGCAGGCTTATCCATGATCTCGTTGGTACGAGGCATATGGTCAATACACAAATAAAAATACATTATTTGACATAAAAAAAGTGTTTGTCATTTACGGTTTCAACAGAAATGATAGAAACTTTCTAATTTTTATCATTTACAGTTTTGGATAGAGCATTAAAACTTTGAAATATGTGTGTCAAATGAAGTTCTATTGCCTCTTTAATGATTATATTATGTACTAATACATTAACTATTAAAAATAAAGAAACTTTTTGCTTTTAAATGTTTCAAAAGTATTTTATTAAAACTCTGCCGTGTTTCGGCTTTTACGCCTTTATCAAGAGTACAGATGATACTAGATTTTAAATCGTGTTCTTTTCTTATATAGGTATAACATCTGGGCGGTACAATACAATTAAGTATTAAATTTTATGGTATGAAACGATGTGAATTTCTTTAACTTACACTATTTTGTCTAAAATGTCGTGACCGGTAAAATTATTTGATCATTTGTTATGTTCTTATTATTTTTTACTGCTTTTTTAATTTCTAATATTTCTAATAAATCTAATTTTTTACCTTTATTTTCTGAGTGAAGAAAGTCGATCTTATCCAAATCTATGAAATGATAACTTTCTATGCGTTGACATGCCAGTGATATGTATATTGTTCAAAATAGATTTTTTATGTTCCTCGATCCGTTTGTTTACATTTCGACCAGTTTGTCCAATATATATATATATATATATATATATATATATATATATATATATATATATATATATATATTTATATATATATATATATATATATATATATATATATATATATATATATATATATATATATATATATATATATATATATATATACATATATATATATATATATATATATATATATATATATATATATATATATATATATATATATATATATATATATATATATATATATATATATATATATATATATATATATATATATATATATATATATATATATATATATATATATATATATATATATATATATATATATATATATATATATATATATATATATATATATATATAATATATATATATATATATATATATATATATATATATATATATATATATATATATATATATATATATATATATATATATATATATAACAGAGAATGAGTTAAACGCGGGTTTATTTACATTACAGTAAAAAAAACAATGAATCATCGGGTAACGCCCCCAAAAAGAAAAAATTGCACGGTCAGAAACACGTGTCCACGGTTTACATATATATATATATAATATATAATATATATATATATATATATATATATATATATATATATATATATATATATATATATATATATATATATATATTTATATAGGTATATATATATATATATATATATATATATATATATATATATATATATATATATATATATATTACGATGACCAAACCACACCCTGTATAAAGTACAGAGTACATAAGGATAAAATTATGTTTAAATAATCAAAAGAAAGTATTAAAGATATTTTGCCAATACTAAAGCAAAGTAAGACTCTAATATTTAAATTAAAATGATAATTTTAAGTGGTATGAGAGTCCAATTTCAGTGAGAGACACTTACGTTAACTGTATTCATATCAAATAGGTAAAATTTGTAATAAATGTTGTTAAACGCTAGATATAAACACCTACCGTGTGGTAAATGAACTGTATGTTTATGTTATGTGAAAAAGCATTGTTCTATTTAGAATAAGTATCAGAAGGACTAAGTATTTGTGTATAGCATGGCAACCAGAGCCAGAACATTATTGATTTTAGGTACCAAAACCTTTTGGATAACCTGGGAAAAAATAAAATTTATTGTTATTAATTAAAATTATCAACTTTTGTTAAAGACAAATATAATAAAGTTAGTCATAGAATAGCTACGTAGTGAGTTAGAAATCATGAACACTGGAAAAAAAGTGCTATAAACTACTTTCATAATTTGGGTAGCGTAAACTCTACGATATCTGAGAGTTCAATCATTTCTACGAAGTAAGTGCATCGTCTAACTTTAAAACTTTACAAAAGTGAAAGAGACTCACCTTGTGAGCTAGTACAACGATATAGCATCAAAATGTAAAGACATTTAAAAGGTGTATGTGTAAATTTATGTCCAAGGAGGTATAAAATTTGACAAATAGGAAGTTTTTTTTCTAAAATAAAAACCATTTTGTTGAACTTTTTATAGCTATGTCAGAAGAATAGCATCTATTTATTGTTTCCAGTCAGTTAGTTTTAAGTGTTTGTTGTATTTGAAAAGATTCCAGCCAATGAGGTTTTACGAAGTCCTAAAACGAAAGGCAGATTAAAAATAATGTTTTAAATGTATTTAGACATGCAAATATGGTGTTGATTTGTTCATTAGTTATTAAAATAATCTCTGGTATGTGGTTTAGATGGTTGTAATTAGTTATATAAGAAAAATTGTTAAAAATTGTAATTTTTCTAAATATTCACAAAAGGCCATAGTATGGTATATCAAAATAAAGCTAATCATCTCTATATCTTTATTCAATAATAAAATTAGAGCCACAAGGCATCATAAAGAAATAAAAAGAAAATTAAATTTTCATATTTTAAATTTCAAAAATCAAGTGTCATGATTTTTGAGAAACGTCAGATTAGGCCAATAAAAGTCCATATTTAAGATTTAGTATGGATAGAAAGCTCAAAGGAAAGAGCATTGTAATTTTATAAGAAATTTCCTAACCTCAAAATTTTAAATTTAAATTTTCAAATGAAGTCCATTCTCAAGCTCACAAAATATTAAAACAGGGTTTGTAAACCTAAAACACGAAAAAATATGTTAAATTAAATTTTATTAATACTACAAAATAATTCCAAGTGGAATTGAAGAGTAATTTCAATTGCAACAACCAAGGAAATATTGCCTATTATAGTAAATATGGATTTGAAGAAATTAGTAAAGGTAAAATACGTACTAAGGTTTGCTGGATTGTTAAATAAATTTAGTGTTGTGCTACGAAAATATAAACCAGTGTGCCGAACAGCCATTGTTAGTGAAGTTATATGAATCCGAAATGTGCCACGGATAAAGAAGAATCGAGGCACTGATCAATAATATAAGCAGAAGCGTTAGTCGACAGCGATTGCCATAACGTGAAGTACAAGAAATCGTCGTAAGTAAAACCAAATAAATCCCCATTATGCGACGACTTAATGGCGGCCATATTAACAGGTCTGATAAATTAATAAAGGCCTTTTCATTTTAATTTAAGATATATTAATACAAAAGTTTCTATACCAGATAAATTTTAATAAAATCATTTTGTTTGTGATATGTTAAACTTATTATTTGGTAGATATTGAAGCTATATAATTAAGCACCAGATTAATGCGGGGCCCCCGCCCCGGGAACCTGAAGGAAGAGTTAAAATAATAGAGTCTCAAAATAATATAATAACTACATAATATAATAATATATATATAGATATATATATATATAATAATAAAATATATATATATATATACTATAATATATATATATATATATATATATATATGTATAATTATAGACCCTAAGATTAGCAATAAAGTGATTAATAGGGTTAAAACGAGTTTAGGATGTAAAACGATTTCTGTATCGAAAATAACATTCCGGCGGAATTCTATCAAATAATGAGATAAGTTAAAATATAAAAAAACTAACATATACATATATATATATTTTATATATACATATATATTATATATATATTTATATAAATACATATTATATATGTACATATATACATATATATATATATACATATACTTAATAAATATATATATATATAAATAAATATAAATATATATATATATATATATATATATATATATATATACAAATATATTATTGTGGATAATGGAGGTTTATTGTAGTTTCATTTATTTTATACTTTGTAAAATACTGAATTGTTTTTATTAAACAGTTATAGAATTGAAAATTTTGTATTTTTATTAAAAAAAGTCACTGAAACTTGGCGCCTTTATTTTAAATTTGTATTTATTTTATATTTATATGCGTGTATACCCAGACTAGCTCATATTTTAATTTACAAGTTTTTACTTTTACTTTTGTTTTTCTTACTCTCTCAGGATACGAGATTCAATTTTGTTCTTTTCTATAGTATAAAGTTTAAAATTTAAATTCACAAAATCAGTACATAAAAAAACTAAACACTTTCAGAAAACAATAAAGGAGATTGTTTTTAATGAAATATTTTTTACAAATATATTTAGAGGTTTTTAACCGATTACCCCAACAAATTTTAAAATCTCGAGATTTTACGACTTATATTTTTATCTGCGGTTGGCCGAACTGTCATTTCTTGGTTCTCAGTCTCAGCAGTTACACGCTTTAACGTTTGGATAGTGGCCCCTCCAATTTCCTGATATAGCCCACACATGTAGTTTATTTACTTTATAATTTTGTGTTTTGTCTAACTGGGGTTCTTATAGCATGCAGTACTTACAAATTTTTTGACGGTTTCTTTGACACTGTTGGCTTGAAATCTGATTTAGCTTACCTTACTATTTAATATAAATTACTCCTAACACTTGCGTTTTTATTAATCTTTTCTTCTATTTAATTTCATTCGATTCCCTTTCCAATTTTCAAAACCCTCTACTCATTTCTATCAATAACAACCAACTATCCATTGTTTTCTATAACGTACTTTAATTTTGTATATAGTAAAATCACAAATTTCAAAATTGACTAGTTGTGATAAATTTTTTTTTTAATGTAAAATATTTTTAATTTTGAAAATAAAAACTTTTATACTACTTTTTATTTTTTAAAAACTAATGTTCTTTTCTTGATACTTTCCTGAAAATTTCTTTGTAAATTTGCATGTATTATTTAATTCAGTGTCAAAATTTTTTATCTTTCCCATCTCATTTTAAAACTTTTTCTTAACGAGTGCCCTGTCATTTTAAACACATCCTTTTTATATAACTGACAACTAAATACACTACTGATAACAAATCTTTTTATATCTAGGTTAACATACTCAAAAACTAATATTTTTGTTTCTACTTTTTGTAGGCTGTCGAAATTGGTTTCACCCGCCTTTTACACACTTTAACACTGTGTCTCAAAGAAACTACCCCCACTCCCTGTATGAAGCACTGAGTTTCTTCTTTGTCCTACTGGCATGTCTTTGCACATCGATGGGTTTCTTGTTTAGTTTTTGATGAAAATATTAGTTCAACTATGCTATCACACATACAAAAATCAAAGAAGTATTTTATATTTCAACTTAAATATTGGAGAAATTATTATGGCATTGATCTAAACAGGCCATTGCACCCCTGTTTGGTAAGTTTTATTTCAGTTTATATTCACTTTTACAGACCATGCTTTCTTTATGTTTCGTTATGAGGGTTTTAAGGTAATTTACAATATTTTCCCCTGTTTATTGAATGTTGCTTTCTTAATTTTTTTATCTAAAGTTCAATTACATTGACTCTATACTAGATTTTTAATAAATTTCCCCTTTTAAAAGTTTATACCATAACAATTGTCTCTTTTATAGGTGAAATCTTTCCCTGAAGTGCACGCTTTTGATACTACTTTTCGAGTTGAATTGGAGTGAATTTTTATATGCGGACTACATTGGTGACACCCTTTTTCGATGGCAGGAAATACACAATAGGTCTCGCGTCAGCTCTGCCGGTGAAGATCCAGGACTTCGACCTTGGGGCCTTTTTCTTGTTTTTTAATTTGTTTTTCATTAAATTTTTATGACCAATTTGGCTAGGCAAATACCTTATAACTAACTACATTTTTTGAGCCTAAACAATAAATACTTAAAACTACAACTATATATGTTAAAACTAAATTAAAATTGTTTTCTGAAATTGTTCGTTTTTTAAACGAATGCCTGCTATACACACCCATTAAACCATTTATAATAATTTCATAATATTGCTAAATGTGACAATATATTTAGTATAAATATATAAATATATAAAAATAAAAAACAAAATTACAAACTATATTAAAATAAATAAAAAGCTTCATATAAAAATATATATATATACATATATATATATATATATATATATATATATATATATATATATATATATATATATATATATATATAAATATATATATATATATCTTATACTTTTATTTCATGAATGAGTTTTTAAAAAATATTTATTTAATTAAGAGTCAACGTTGACTCTCAAGAAATTAATGGATTAGATATGTAAAAATGTTTATTGTAACATAGTGAGTTTTATAACTGAAACTTACAGCTGTAGTGAGCTAATTTATAACTTGTTTGGTTTATGCGGGAAAAGCATTTTATTGGTTCAAGCTGACTCAAGCTTAATTTTTGTTTTAAACATACCATTGGTAGATCCCCAAACCTATAGCCTATCCATTATATCCCATTCCGATCCTGGATAATAGAACTGGTTGCACCATCTTATCAGTTTCTCAAAAATATATCGCGAGAGATGATGGTTCTTTGATGTTCATATCATCCGGATCTAAAGAGATGTCGACAACTTAACATTGGAACCAAATTATGCTCAAACTTGTTCGCCTACCCGATAGACAACACTGCATCTGCGAAGATAGGCTTTTAAAAAATCTACAAGTCCTACCCGAAAACTGTCAAACTTCGTTTAATATAAGTCAAGGCTACAATGTTCAAAAACTTAGAAAACACATAAATTTAATCATCCAATGCAGAACCTCTGCATATTACCATCAACTATCCGAAAATTTAAAAACTGACATCATTACCAAAAATTCATTTTAAATTACAACCCAATTGTTATGCTTTCGTTAAAAATGTTAGCTTAAAATCCAAGCCAGCTCAAACAAAATACTAGATGTTAAACATTCATCCTATTCGATTCCATATAGATGATGTATGAACTTAGACAAAACTAAATTACCAAAATTAAAACCATTAAAATTAAACAACCTAAACACTGAAGACCTCAAGATTGCCAAACATAAATTGGATCCAATGCTCGAAAGACTT
>JANEYF010005735.1:7500-14247 GCA_029963845.1 Rhamnusium bicolor | reverse complement strand
TACCGCTAACGAGGAACGGGAGTGGGGTCTAAAGTGCTCTGGAGGGCGTGACGAATCTTTTACGTAAAAGGGGCGCTTTTGCGCACATTTTGCCCTCATAAAGTCGGAAGGTTTGTCGCGCGTTTTCGCGGGGGTGGGGGTGAATTTTGAAATAATCGTTTTTTCCAAAAAAATGGTTCCCTCAATGCAGGTATAGGACCACTAGACGAGTACAACGCCGTCGAGATCGCTTCGATAACTCTTCCCGTCGCCGAGATATAGGGCCCGGAACCCCCCTTGACGCCCAATGAGCAACAGGAGTAGCGTGCAGCGACTCTCCGAGCCCCGTTTTGACCCCGTGGGTGGCCATGGGGGCGACACGATATGAAAAAACTGCCATCTCGACCCACCCCCACCATTGGGGTGCGTGGAGGGGGTGCTACATACCCCGATTAGAGACGAGGGGGTCGCGACCCCCGAAAGGCAAATGCCAATGGCAACAAAAAAGTATAGGGTTGCGAAACGCGTACGACGCTAAGTTTAGCCTGTACAGGTACCAAATCGATCGCATTTTCGCGTTTTTTTTCAAACGGTCGGGAAATATAGTAAATATGCAAATTAAGGAACGCTCTTTCGAGGGGGGCCGTCGTTCGGTGAGGGGGTTTCCGAAAAAAGTCGAAGGGGTGGGGGGTCGGGGGGCTAATTTTGGAAAACGCCTTTTCGGCAAATTCGCGCGGGGCGTGTCGTTCTACGTCTCCGACGACGTAAAAAAGTCTTATGACCGAATTCGATCCGACGCGTCGTTACGGCGCGGCGGACTCCGACGCGCCGAAAATTTTCGATCGTCCGAAAAAAAATACCGCGTCGTCAGATTAACTTTCCAGTCGTGTCAGTACAAATGTTATGTTTTAAAGTAAACAATTAAAATTTAAAACGAATGTATGACATTGATTCTACTTTGAAATTGGACAAAAATGTGACATTTAACAAAATCTAATTTTTAAACGGATTTCATATTGAAACACGTAGAAGTGTAAACAAAAAAAATGCATTATATAAGTTGTTCAATTTGGAGATGTTCAATCGCGATAATTACATTTTATACAGTTTAGCCAAAATTTAAAAAAAAAGGCAGTACTGTTAAACGATAATAAAGCAAGTTAGTTTGTTATATATATAAGGGAAATAAATAAAAGGACATGATAAAAAAACCAATTCATTATTTCCAGTCGTGTCAGTACAAATGTTAAATTTGAAAGTAAACAATTAAATTTTAAAATGAATGTATGACATTGACTCTACTTTCAAATTGGTCAAAAATTCGTCATTTCACATAAGTTGTTTGGCCTGTACAGGTACCAAATCGATCGCTTTTTCGCGTTTTTTTTTTCCAACGGTCGGGAAAAATACCAAATATGTATATTAAGGATAGCGCTTCCGTGGGGGGCCGTGGTTCGGCGAGAGGTTTTCCAGAAAAAATCGAGGGGGGTGGGAGGTCGGGGAGGGGGGGCTAATTTTGGAAAACGCCTTTTCGGCAAATTCGCGGGCTGAGTGTCGTTCTACGTCGCGCCTTTTCGTCAAAATCGCGGGGGGGGTTGGCGTTCTAGGTCGCGAACGGCGCAGAAAAGTCTAATGACCGAATTCGATCCGACGCATCGTAACGGCGCGGCGGCCAATAATACACAATTTTTTGTTGCGACAGAGGAGGATGCCTTGCACAGCGCCAATGGTGCGCGTAGCGCACGCTTAATTGATGCACATATCACAATTGGATACGGGGGTTAGTCGTTCACGTTCTTATACTGTTAACCCGCTCATACTGTTCATCCGCTCATACTGTTCACCCGCTCATACTTGTTTTCCCATTTTAGATCAATGAAACTACTGATTTATTTGACTTGTCTAATTGTTTAACGAAGTCCAATTATGACTTACCTGCTACAGTATCTCCAGAACTGGTAACATAGTTTTTAATAATATCTCTCATATAATAAATATTGCATTTCTCTTTCCAGTATTCAACAGACTTAAGAGTAGATAGCCCCTTAGATGATTCCATCGGAGACGCAGATTATGATCCATCAGTATATACAGAATATAGTACAGGTGCAGAAATGGCAGAGCAGAAAGTAGGTTTATGTAGATATGATACAGTGTTTCTAATTTTTAATATTAATAAATTTTAGGATATCAGAAGACGTAATCCAAAAACTTACCATGTTTTAACGGCATTGAAAGTGAATGAACAGAATAATACTCACTGGAATGAACCTAAAGATACTAGAATGATTGAAGTAGAACGTGTAGAGGAAGAGTATGTTGTTAATGAAAATGCGACAGAAAAAGTACGGTTAGAAAACCCAGAATATACAAATACAGAAAATCCCAAAATTGATAAACCAAATACAAAAATAGGCAAGAAAAGAAGAAAATTTGCTGCACCAGAGGAGTGGGAACGTTGTAAGCTAAAGAAAAAAATGCAGAGCGGCCAGGAACATAAATCGATTAGTAGTGACAAACAAATTCGAGCCAGAAGTGTTCTTCCAGTCGATTGCTCCAAGTGTTCTAGAGGCTGCAATAATAAATTTAGCCCTGAAAATAGGAATTCAATAAATGAAAAATTTTGGAAACTATCAAATACTGATAAACAAAGGCAGTATTTGAGTGCGCTAATTGAAGAAAAGGATAAATTCTCGACTCGCACTGCAAATGAACTATCTAGAAGACAAAAGACCCGCCTCTTTTATTTGGTAAAAAAAATGAGAAATATCAGGTTTGTCAGAAATTTTTCCTAGCCACCTTTAACATATCCAATACAGTCGTACAAAATATTATAAAGAAAAGGGATGCACATAACATAGTAGCTGTGGATAAAAGAGGGAGGCATGTACCAGGAGTTAAATTGCCAGATGAGAGTAAAAAAATATATATGCGATCATATCTCCTCCTTTGAGGCAGTGCCATCCCACTATGCCAGAAAGGATAGTACTAAGAAATACTTACCCAGTGACTTAAACATTAGAAAAATGTATGAGATGTATGTTGAGAAATGTAATACCGAAAAGATTAAACCAGTAAAATCTTGGTATTATCGTCATGTCTTTACTAAGGACTTTAATATATCATTCCATATTCCCCGAAAAGATTTATGCGATAGTTGTTACATCTATAAAAATTTGAATGAAGAAGTGAAAGGTGCTGCATCAAATTAATATGAAAAACACATCATGAGAAAGGAAAATGCACGTGAATATAAGAATATGTTTAAAGAAAAAGCCATTAATAAAGAACTTCATTTCTACGAATTCGACTTTGAGGCTGTACGCTATTGTCCAAAAGTTAAAGCTAAGGCAATATTTTATAAGAGCCGTTCTGCAGTATACAATTTTACTGTGTATGATGTCGCTTGCAGAACAGCAACAAATTTTGTGTGACCTGAATCATTAGCAGGAAGAGGATCTTGCGAGGTTGCCTCTTGTTTATTTAAATTCATGAGCACTGTAGCTGATGGTAAACATTTTGCTTTCATATCAGATACATGTAGAGGACAAAATAGAAACTCTATTGTCTCAGCTATGTGTCTTTATGCAGTAGAAACTTTGCCAATTCCAGTAATAGATCAAATATTCTTTGAACCGGGACATTCTCAAATGGAATGTGACTCGGTTCATGCCCATGTTGAGACCGTTAGTAAAGATTTGGAGATATTCGATCCATCAGACTGGTATACAGCAATAAGGATGGCATCTAAAAAGGGAAAATATAAGGTCACTGAGATAAGTTAAAGCGATATTCTTGATTTCAAAGCTATTCAGGAGGCTATGATCAAAAATAAAAAAAATTGACACTGATGGTAATAATGTGAGATGGTTGAACATAGTATGGCTACAATAGCGAAAAGAAGATTCATATTTATTTTAAATATGATTATAAGGCCGAATCGTTTCACAAAATCAAAATCCAGAGGCGAACAATTAGATCATTTTCCATAAAGAATTTAGAGCCCAAACGAAAATATAATGGCGCTCTTCCTATTTATTCTAAAAAATTAAAGGGCTTGAAGGAGCTTTTTGAAAAAAACATAATAAAAAGAACAGTACGATTATTTCTATTGCGGTCTCAGGGAAGGTTCAATAGATGATACAGCTGATGAAGAATATGAAATATGAAAAGTTTGAATGTTATAAATAATGTTTTCCATTATAACTGTCTTTTAGTATTTCCTTTAAATAATAAATATTTGTTTTGTACACTTTGTTTAACTCAATTATACTTTAATTTAAAATAGGCATAATTTATATTTTTTGTACTATCGAAACAATGCTTTTTAATGAAACATAACGTATTTTGACTCTAACAATAATCACATTTTAATAGTAAAATTTAGTGACAAAAAACGTTGTCGCAAATTTTTCAATATTTATTTTATTTTAAATATTTGCAAATTAGAAAAATTATGTATAAACATTGATATTCAGAGAAGGATACATATTCATATGCTTGAAATTTTTGGAGAATACACTTTATTATGAAACATTAAAATACATAGGTATTGTTAGATTGCGGTGTTTATTCCAATTTCTGCTAATCAACTATTTTGTAGATAGTGTTGTTTGATACTAAACCCTCGTATTGTCATTGTAGGTTGCTTCTTTACAGTACGCTCAATAAGAGCATGGATTTGATCTGCTTCCATGTGAGTATGACCCGTTAGAAGATATTTATGAATAACTTTTTTCAAGGAAGGGCAAACATTCAAATGATACAGAATCGTTCTTGGCAGATACGACTTTATACCTTGATGAAAATTTCCTGTGCGACCTTTCCAAACATCGTATCTTAGCAACTAGTAATCGTGGACGTACGATCATTTACCATTAAACAGTTTAAGCTTGTTGCACATGAGCAAGAGAATTAACTCCATTTCAGTAAAAATTGGAGTTACTATTATTTACCTCTCAGGTACAGATATATATATATATATATATATATATATATATATATATATATATATATATATATATATATATATATATATATATATATATATATATATATATAACAAAGAATGCGGGATTACCACGCAGGTAGCTATAGTTGCCTCCGTGGCAATATTGTCTGATGCCCTGTAAACACGGGGTCTTTCAATTGCAGCCACAAATGTGCGACTGGCTTCCTGTCAGTGGTTTCCTTTTGTGTTGTTGAACCTAAGTTGTACCTATCCTTACAACTTCTGGCCGTCATGATTACGAGTAATGACTCAGAAACACGTGTCGACGGATGATTTTTTGCGGGCAGTTCCCATTATTCCTTTCTTCCTGTTACATCTTATCCCGCAGTGATCTTCTATTCTTTGTTACTTTAACCCTGGGTAGAGAATACCACGCAGGTAGCTATAGTTGCCTCCGTGGCAATATTGTCTGATGCCCTGTAAACACGGGGTATTTCAATTGCAGCCACAAATGTGCGACTAGCTTCCTGTCAGTGGTTTCCTTTTGTGTTGTTGAACCTAAGTTGTACCTATCCTTACAACTTATAGCCGTCATGATTACGAGTAATGGACTCAGAAACACGTGTCGACGGATTCATCCTTTTTTGCGGGCAATACCCATTATTCCTTTCTTCCTGTTACATCTCATCCCGCAGTGACCTTCTATTCTTTGTTATATATTATTATAAAATGTGGGGTTCTATTAATTTAGTAGCCCCACGTTGGGAAGCTATAAATATTATAAAATGTGAATTTATTAATTTTGTAAATAATAAAATAAAAAAATATTTAAATTGAATTTGGAAAATTGACACTTACTTTTACTATAGCTAAAAAAATATAATCTCCTCGGCTGGCTCAAGACACTGTCTCAGGTTAGGTTCCCTGTTCTGGCCACTTTAATTAAAATATGAAATTCTCATCTATGCTGTGGCAAATAAATGAAAGGCAATATTTTTCGCAAAACAAACATATAATGAACACACATAGATAAATATACAATATTACAAACAAAGAAATACAATTTTTAAATTTACAGACATGAAATTTTTATTTAAACACGTTACACCAACCTTACTCGACTTTATACCGAGAACACCCTGTATATATTCCTTCCTAGTTCTTCCCTCTGAATGTCGCTGCGTGGCTCTTTTTGCTGTCATCTGACTGGACTGGTTTGTTGTTTTTGGATTTTACGTTGACTCTATCGATGCACAAAACACTTTACTTTTAAAAAAACTATTTCACTTTATAGCCGATGTGGCATATTTGCCCACACTTAACTTCGTTGGTTCACTGTGACACGTTGGATTACTTAAAATTACTGACAGGCTAAGTTTACATTCTTTTAAACAACATGTTGACGAATTAAACTAATAAAAACAGCTCCCAGGAACATGGAACATAATAATTTTCTTTTAAATTTATCTCCTTACATTTCTAACCTCCCAAAACTTTATTTTTGAAACTTTTTAATCTAGTAGGCCATGTTACAAATTTGAGGTTAGGAGTTATTTTTAACAAACAGAAGGTAGTATACCCTTTGAAGCACCATCAAAAACTGTTTCTCTCCTCGAAATCGCCCAATTATATGGCTTGATTTCCAATTTACTTGTCAAAATCCAACTTTCAGCCTACTATGTTTTTTTATTAAAAATTTACAAATTTTGTACTTTCTATGTTATATGTTCCTGTAGCTATGAATGATCCTTATGAAAAACTATTACATAGTATTCATTTACACTAGAATTTTCCCCATCTTTTGACATACAATAGTC